>CM060332.1:57157894-57160394 GCA_030674155.1 Stramonita haemastoma | reverse complement strand
ATACAGAACATATAGTCATAGGTGAACACAATATGCTGATGTGTAAAAACGTATGCTGACAAGATGACACTATTTCTTTAAAGAAAAAAAAGTTTTAAAAAATAAAGGAGAAAAAGGAAGATACAAATAGTGAGAGAGTGGGAGAGGGAAGAGACAGACAGACAGACAGACAGACAGACAGACAGACAGACAGACAGACAGACAGAGACGGAGACAGAGAGAGACAGAGACAGACAGAGACAGAGACAGACAGACAGACAGACAGACAGAGAGAAAAGAGGAGAGAGAGAGAGAGAGAGAGAGAGAGGAGAGAGAGAGAGAGAGAGAGAGAGAAGAGAGAGGAGAGAGAGAGAGAGAGAGAGAGAGGGAGAGAGAGAGGAGAGAGAGAGAGAGAGAGAGAAGAAAGAGACAGAAAAAGAGTGACTCAGAGAGGCAGAAATAGAGAGAGATAGACAGAGACAGAGAGAGAGAGAAAAGAAAGAGACAGAAAAAGAGTGACTCAGAGAGGGAGTGATAGAGACAGACAGAGAGAGGAGAGAGAGAGAGAGGGGGGGGGGGGAGAGAGAGGGAGACAGAGAGACGGACACAGAGACAGACAGAGACAGAGACATACAGAGGAGACAGAAACAGATACAGAGAGACAGAAAGAAGAAAGAGAGAGAGAGACAGAGAGAGAGAGAAAGAGAGAGAGATAGAGACAATGAGGGAGAGAGAGAGAGAGAGAGACAGAGACAGAGAGACAAATAGACAGACAGATAGGCAGATTCATGAACAATTACAGAAATGTGGCAAAGTGTATAGAAAGTACATTGAAATATACATTAGATCCTTATTACTTTTCTCAGGGATTTTTATCAAGATTTTCTTTTGCACTACTGGTCTGTTTCAGGCACACCATTTTCAAAGTACTTTGAAGTGGAGAGAAACACAGTGTTGGTGTTTCCTGTTTCCACACAACATTCTCCCTGCTTCCCAGTGAAGGAGTGTGCATCATTGGTGGTCAGCAATAGGCATACTTCATCAATGATATACTGCCCACAGATCATCAGGAAGAACTGTTCTCGGTCCCCTCTTCCCACCAACTGTTCTTATGACCCTGCTGCTAACGTTTTTTAACGTGACGTTACCTACCCACCAGGAGCAAAGGTTGTACATATACTCTACAGTGGACGGATTCTTTGATGAATGGATTGGGGTGATATGGATTCGTGTCACAGGTAGTGTGGTACCAGCTTCTGTCTGTTTTTCTCTGTGTCTGCATGTCTGTTTCATTCTCTGTCTTCATCAGTCTGTCACTCTTCCATCCCTTCTTTTACTCTCTGTAAATGTTTCTCTTGTTTCTGTCCGTCTGTCTGTCTGTCTGTCGAACAATCTGTGTGTGCATGCGCGCGCGCGCGTGCGTGCGTGCGTGCGTACTTGCTTGCGTGTGTGTGACACTGTGCGTGCGTGCGTGCGTGCGTGCGTGTATGTCTGTCTGTCTGTCTGTCTGTATGTATGCATGTATGTATGTATGTATGTATGTATGTATGTATGTATGTATGTATGTATGTATGTATGTATGTATGTATGTATGTATGTATGTATGTATGTATGTATGTATGTATGTATGTATGTATGTATGTATGTATGTATGTATGTATGTATGTATGTATGTATGTATGTATGTATGTATGTATGTATGTGTGTATGTGCATGAGATACAGAGACAGAGAGACAGAGAGAAAGAGACAGAGAGACAGAGAGAGAGAGAGACAGAGAGACAGAGAGAGAGAGACAGAGAGACAGAGAGAGAGAGCGTAAAGAAGAAGAAGACAACAAAAAGACAGGAACTAAGTTGTAAGACCAAGACTGGGACGACAGTTTTTTTTTCTTCGTTGCCCGACAGCTTACTTCGATAAGGATTCAATGTGTTGTCATGGCCATGTTTCACACGTCCTGTCATGACATACATTGGCGTCAACCAGCCCTGTGAGACACAAGCATCTCAAGTCTGGGGTTCAATACTAGGTACAACAGTTGGAAAATAACCCCTGTAAAAAGGATAACAGTCGACTATGTGATCCTAGTCTTCCAAGAGAGCCCACAATGAACCCACTGCTGGTTAAAATCCAGCCAGACAACACGAACCCATAACGCAAGCTTCATTTACTGGCAGACTAACCTTTTTACCCCTACAGTAGCGTTTTCTACTGGCAAAGTAGCGTATTTTTATGAGGTGAGCTTGTATAGCGTTTTTTTTTTATCCATAAAGCAAGTTTGCTTGACCCACAAGTCAACTCTTCTTGTTGATGCCCATAAAGTAAAAAGGTAAAATCGTAAAGGTGTCCCATAACCTATGCGGTCTTAGGGGAGCGAGGTATCAAAGACCTCAGCTTCTGTAGGGGCCAGCATATTGCGGGCGGCGCCCATCTCCTCTCCCTCGGTGCCCTGTCCTTTAAGAGGGTAGGTATCCATTTGCAGCTGGGTAAACTGGGGGACTGTACTAAAGCCAAAGTGCGCA
>CM060332.1:57137894-57145394 GCA_030674155.1 Stramonita haemastoma | reverse complement strand
CACAATGGCCTACTCGTTCGAAAAGCGGAACAGGATATAACATGTGCGCAAGATGTTCTGCGTGCATTCACACACGGGACTACTCATCTACCATCTTACCTACCTAAATACCTACGTAACAGTCTACCAATCTAACTATCTATTTATGTTTGAAATGCAGAACCGAAAGACGTCACAAGTGCTGAACCATCAGACGTCACAAGCACAGAATCGTCAAACATCACAAGTGCAGAACCGGTAATCGTCACAAGAACCAAACGGTCAAAGCGCACAAGTGCCACAGCAGCCATCGTGTTGTCATCACTTCTCTCCATCAGCTCTGTCGTCACGGTGATCGGGGCTTTCATCTGTCGCCTTCGGAATCAACGGCGAAGAGGAGGTAGGCCTGTATTTCTGACAATGTGTTCTTCCCATCCCGCTGTTGTCTTGGTGCTACTTATAATAGTATTACCTGCGTTTTCTCTCCGCCCCCCCCCCCCCACACACACACACCTCTGTTACCTCACTATTCCATCCTTCCTCTTTAAGGCACAGGTGTGTGAGTGAATGTGTGTGTGTGTTTGTGTGTGTGTGTGTGTGTGTGTGTGTGTGTTTGTTTGTTTGTGTGTGTGTGTGTGTGTTTGTGTGTGTGTGTGTGTGTGTGTGTGTGTGTGTGTGTGTGTGTGTGTGTGTGTGTGTGTGTGTGTGTGTAGATGAAGAATATAAAAGACATGGATATCATGCGCTACTTCAGAAGATATCAGACACACTGACCACATCAACAACAAACAAGGCAGCAGACACATTGACCATATCACCAACAAACAAGGCAGCAGACACACTGACCACATCACCAACAAACAAACAAGGCAGTAGACACACTGACCATATCACCAACAAACAAACAAGGCAGCAGACACACTGACCATATCACCAACAAACAAACAAGGCAGCAGACACACTGACCATATCACCAACAAACAAACAAGGCAGTAGACACACTGACCACATCACCCACGTCTATCCACAGAGAAGACCTCACTGCCAAGTGGTCTGGCTTTACTCAGGACTCATTCGGTGATTTCTGTTGCAGGGTGGTGAGGCAGCAGTGTCAGCAGAGCTACACAAAGACTTCAGCCTGGAGTTCACACACTGCCTGAAACACAACTCCTCCTCTCTACTTCAGCCTTCCGACACTTCTGTAGGGAGCAGAATCAATTTGTTACTGAGGTCTTGAAGCAAAAGAGAGAATGATGAAAATGATGCTAGAAGGAAATGTGTACTACATAGATTGCATTATCATGTAAAATACGATGTAGACAAAAATAAGGCCTTATGTAAATACGCAGTAAAAGAATGAACTCTGTAAAAATGTAAAGCACAGCGCGAATCCAGCATAACTCAGTCAAGTGTCCATTCCTTAGTACTGAAATTATCTCCTTCCTTTTATCAAGTGTGGTCAGTTTCTGCTATAATTAGCACCAGCTGGGATGGAATGGAGAGCAGCTGAGAGGAGTTGAATGTGGGGGAAGCTGACAGCTGTGAAAGGACATTGAAGAAAACCTCTGTAAATATTATTGTTGATTTAGAAAAAGTCCACAGTGACATAAAAACAGAATCCACAAATACTCACTTTTGTTGTTATTCAGTTTTACAGGACATGTTTACACACAGCAATAAAACGCCTAGGTGTGCAAAGTGGAAAAACTGTAATCTTGCTGTTATTGAGAACGTAGGTTTGTATGTCTTTATAAATGTCTCTCTGGAGAGATAAAATATTTGAAACCATGATCAAGTGTAAAACAAAAGTGTTATCAAATTATCAGAAGCTAGAAGTGCAGTATGCTTTTAACACAAGGGGGTTTGATAGCCATTTGAAAGTTACAGAAATGATTTGTTACCTATTTGTACAGAACCAAATTTATGTTGCTTAAAGACTGTTCCTGCTACTTTTTGTTGTAATAATGGATTGTTACACTGTTGATTCCTGAAAGGGGTGAATTTTTTAAACTATTAAAGTTTGTACTTTTTTCAAATCTTTGTGTGTGTGTGTGTGTGTGTGTGTGTGTGTGTGTGTGTGTGTGTGTGTGTGTGTGTGTGTGTGTGTGTGTGTGTGTGTGTGTGTGTGGTGTGTGTGTCTGTGTGTGTGTCTGTGTCTGTGTCTGTGTCTTCGTCTTTGTGTGTGGTTGTGTGCATCTATGTGTGTTTATTTATTTCATTTTATTCTTTTATATCCAGGATGACGGGATAAGCACTCATGAGCTTTTTTCATCCAATCCCCGTGTATATGTAGTCGTGTAAATATTGTCATCTGTTCCCATCGGCACACAATGGCCTACTCTTACGTAAAGCGGAAAAGGATTTAACGTGTACGCAAGATGTTCTGCGTGCGTTTGTACACGGGGCCTCGGTTTACAGTCTCATCCGAAAGACTTTTGGGGAGAGTTGAGTCAGCACTGATGTTAACTCCAGGGGAAAAATCTTATCCAAAGGGAATCGAACTCAGGTCGTCAAATTGCTAGCGCAATGTTCCGACCACTAGGCTACCACACAATCACTACACGCACGCACACACACACACACACACACACACACACACACACACACACACACACACACACACACACACACACACATACACACACATGGACACACACACACACACACACACACACACACACACACACACACACACAAACAAACACACACACATATAAACACACAAACACACATAAACACACAAACACACACACACACAAACACACATACACACACAAACACACACACACAAACACACACACATACTCTGTCTCTGTCTCTGTCTTAAACTGAATGTTTTCTGTCATGATACTGACGATGATGAGAATGATGGAGATGATAACGGCAAAAATGATGATGACAACAATAACGACGATATTGACTAAGACCTTCACACCCAGGATGATGATGATGGTGAGCTTACACAGTCCCCGGAGGTTGATTGTATGGCTTCCTTTTAGTGTAATACTCATAATTACTTCCTGTGCAAAGAAGAAAAGAATCAATTTCAAACGACGTATTCAGAACAAGGAAACATTTTTATGTAATATTATTAGATCAGACAGAGAGAGATACTTATTTATTTCAATTTATTTATGTATTTTATTCTTTTATATTGAGGATACTGGAATAAGTACTCAAATGCTATTTTACGCCCAGTCCCCGTGTGTATGGAGTTTTGTAATTGTTTTTAATCTGTTCCCACCGGCAGTGGCCTATTCTTTCGAAAAGCGGAACAAGATTTAACGTAAAAAGATGTTCTACTTGCGTTCGCACTCGGTGCCTCAGGTTGATAGTCTCATCCGAAGGACGTTTGGAGAGAGTGAAGTCAGCACTGACGCTAACCCCAGGAAAATAATATCCCCTTGAACGGGATTTGAACCGAGATCGTCAGATTGCGAGCATAATGTTCCAACCACAAGGCTATTGAGAGAGGAGAGAGAGAGAGGAGAGAGAGAGAGAGAGAGAGAGAGAGAGAGAGAGAGAGAGAGAGAGAGAGAGAGAGAGAGAGAGAGAGAGAGAGAGAGAGAGAAGAGAGAGAGAGAGAGAGAGAGAGAGAGAGAGAGAGAGAGAGAGAGAGAGAGAGAGAGGAGAGGAGAGAGAGAGAGGAGAGAGAGAGAGAGGAGAAGAGAGAGAGAGAGAGAGAGAGAGCATTCTTTGAACACAAGACATCAAAAAGGATGTGGGTAGGGAGTGTTATTGAAAAACTTTTCCCCATCCATTAGACCATGAGTGGTAGTCTGGGTGCTAGTCTTCAGGCTAAAACAATGTACCAAGGTTCCGTGTATTACAACTCACTATCTGTCGCATGTAAAAGAACCTACGGTAATAAGTGGATTGTCCCTGGTAAAATTCTGTAGAAAAAAGCCACTCTGATAGGAAACAAATACAGTTGCAGACAGGAAAAAAAAAAAAAATGGGTGGTACTGTACTTGTGGCAACACAATCTCCCCGGGGGTAGTAGCATGAATTTCACACAGAGAAATCTGCTGTAACATAAAGTGATACAAAAATAAATAAAATAGATAAAGGAAAGCTTCACAAGAGAGTAGTACACACGTTGAACTCAAGATAATTGTATGAATTGTCACACACATCCTGTTTCATTTTGCTTTTGAAAACCTTTCCATTTGTTAAGGTGAGAAAAACCATCCTGCTAAATAACAACCCAAAACAGAGGGTCAAACCTCTGTAGTAATAATATTGAACATAATTATTCTCATTGGTTTAGTTTATGTCTTCTGGTATTTAAAACATTGTTGCTTTGTTTTATGACCTCAAGCCAGGCTGTGTGTAAAGTCTATCTCACAAACTTGTAGGCAACATGTTTAGGTGCTGTAACAAACTACTCCATACAGATACATATCTTTCAACTCATTGGTGAAGCCTCAAGGAAGCGTTTACTTTTCTTTAAGTTCGCAAAAAGGAAACATGTTGTTTATCTGAGATCTTCAAATGAAACGTGAGGTCAAAGGTTATGTATTATAGCCAAACACTCTGGCCTATCCAAACTAGGTCAAGGCCGTTTTTCAAGGTCAACAGGTGTGGTGAGGACCACAAACAAAAACACAGAGAGGAAAATCCTTTTGTGTTCTTCTCGTTTCTTTCTGTTTGTGTTGTTAAGTTCAGCCAAGGTGTTGGTCAGCTGTAGTTTGACAAGGAAGTAGCCCCAGCCTGGTCAGCCCTCATGCACTGGTCAGCTGTCAGTAGAGGGTGCAGACAGTGGCGACATCTGTCAGCTGTCAGTAGAGGGTGCAGACAGTGGCGACATCTGTCAGCTTTCAGTAGAGGGTGCAGACAGTGGCGACATCTGTCAGCTGTCAGTAGAGGGTGCAGACAGTGGCGACATATGTCAGCTGTCAGGAGAGGGTGCAGACAGTGGCGACATCTGTCAGCTGTCAGGAGAGGGTGCAGACAGTGGCAACATCTGTCAGCTGTCAGGAGAGGGTGCAGACAGTGGCGACATCTGTCAGCTGTCAGGAGAGGGTGCAGACAGTGGCGACATCTGTCAGCAGGTCACAGCTATCTCAGCACACGTGCTGCAACTTGACCGTGTTGTAGTGACCGGTGCTAGTTCTGTTCTGGGCTTCAGGATGGTGTGCACCTCAGCCTGTGCTGGGTTTTTTTCTGCAGTCTGTGCCATGATCATCATGGTGAAGAGCTAGAATTGTGGAAGTTTACTCTGTATACTGTGTGTGTGTGAGTGTGTATGTGTGTGTGTGTGTGTGTGTGCATGTGTGTGTTGTATGTTCGTGTGTGTGTGTGTGTGTGTGTGTGTGTGTGTGTGTGTGTGTGTGTGTGTGTGTGCGTGTGTGTGTGTGTGTGTTTGTGTTTGTGTGTGTGTGTGTGTGTGTGGTCATGTGCATATCTTACGCTCCACAACATAAGGAGTCGCATTGCACCAGAGGTCAATTTTTCGTTATTGACATGTTATTAATCTGCAATAAAATGGCTATACAATACAAAAACATATTGAAAATTGAACAATTCTATCAAAAGGTATTACAAATTGAAATGATAGACTGCAGGAAATGTCAAAATGAGAAATTGACAAGTTAAGTATCATAATAGGTCGTCAGAATGAGGGCTTTCCTATTTTCAAAGCACGTTTAAAAACAAAAGGAAACAAAATTATGTCTTGATATTTCACTACAAGGTAGAATAAGTTCTATTGTTTTATAATCCATCAAATCTCAAAATCGAGAACCTCACCCCCACCTGCCTTTGATGGCTCCTAGCAGAAAAGTGGAATATGTGCTAAGCGACTCATTTCAGGGTGGAGCGTCACATATATGTATATGTGTATATGTGTATGTGTATATGTGCGTGCTTTATGGGTTTGTATGTGCATATGTGCATACATGCACACATTCATATTAGATCAATTGCAGACTTTAAATATGTTTGTGTTTGTTTATGCCTGTGTGTGCATGCATGTATCTGTGCAGATATGAGTATATGTGTGGGGGGAGTGTGGGGCGGGGGTGTGTGCGTGTGTGCACGTGTGTGCGCGTGAGAGTCTTTCTGAAACGCTTAAGAAAAGATTGCAGTCCTTGTTTTGGATGCACCAATATCATCATTGAGTTCATTTACCATAGCTCCTTCCATTTTCTTCCCACGCTAGAAACACAGGTATGCTTTGTTAATACTTTCAACAGATTGTGTTGTTTGACTTTGATTCATTTTGTTTAAGAGCCGTGGGAAGGAAAAGAAGATTGGCATTTCAATTTCCTGGTTAGTTGCTTTATACTTTAACCTGCAGTATTGTTTGTATCAGTATTTCTCATCATAGCAAGGCGAAGATCGTCGCTCACTTTTTGTGGTACGTTTGTTGAGAGAGGTTGGGTTCTTTGTGCTCAGTTTTGTGATCTGGTAAACTTCATTGATTTATCTTTAACATGAGTATCTACTGTTGTGACAGTTCTGTTTTATTTAAGATATACATTGTAACAGAAGCTGCAGTCTAAAAAATAAGGATTTTTCTTACAATATGTTTCAAACAAATAGTTTATCTACAGATGCATTCATATTTTTTAAAAGTATCTATAATATTACGTAACCATGCTCACTTCTAAATGATCTTACTTGCATTGTGACACGTGCACAATTTTCCTGACAATTTTGTATTTTATGATGATTTTTAGGGGAAAAGACTCATTTGTAATATATGTGATTTTCTAAAATTGAAAGTAAATCATGTGACCTGTCATTTCCTAAAGGCTTAAACTCAGCACTTGATATCTTGGAGTGTGAATTTTTTTTAAAGCTATGACTTTTTTCTGCGGGGTTCTCAGTATAATTATGTTCAGAGGGCCCAGTTATAGAGAGTGCCGACAACACTCGTAAGAAGTAATTATGAGGACATCCAAAGAGATTATATGTGTGAGTGTCATCTAGCTATAGCGTGTCCATAGAGGATATCCATGATTTGTGTCTAAAGATGTTACAAGTAACCCTGTGTGAATGTTTTGAAAAAGATGGTTAAAGCAGTGTTGGCAGGGAGCATGGTCAGGCAGTGGTCTATCATGTGTCTTCTAGTGAGTGTCTATAAGTGTCATCAAGAGGGAGTAGCTGTAGAGAAACCCCACAGATACATTCAGTGTCCGTGTTCATAAGCAGTATGCAAAAGCAGTCTTTCAGCAGTGTGAATAGAGAGAGAGCAGTCACAGGAAATGTCTGCTCATAGTGTTGATAAGAATCTCCTCCAGAAGTGTCCAGAAGATGTATCCAGGGAGTGTTGTCTTTGAGTGTTACTATGGAGAGTGTCAATGTAAAGTTTCTATAGGCAGAATGGAGGAGGATGTGTGCAAAGATCCTGCTTTCCACGTTTGAGTGCAGAGTCTTTTCTGTCGGGTGACCTCCCAGGGCCTACAATGAGAAAACAGCTTGGTAAAATGCAGTGATGCATTGCATGCAGGTGAATTTGTTCCCTACATTCATTGCACATTAATCTTTCTATAGAAACACTACATGAAGTGTCGA
>CM060332.1:57127894-57132894 GCA_030674155.1 Stramonita haemastoma | reverse complement strand
CTGTACAGTGATTCCATGAATATGTTCAAAGAGCTGTCAATATCAGCATTGATAGATATGACAGCCTGCTCTATCTTCTGTTTGAAGACTGTGGATTTTTGCTCCTCTACATAAGTGTGTAGACAGTCTTCAAAACAGATAAAACGATCTCTCAGTGCCTGCATTGTTACTTCTGTGGGTCTGATTGTCTGAGAAGAGAGACGATGCGTAGTGAGATGAGAAGTGACGGACGTTCGAGTGAAGAGAGAGGAGATAGGAGTCGGAGAGAGAGAGTGGAGTTGTGAGAGAGAGATATGATGGCGGGATAGATGGTGAAGGAGTGATGTGACGACTATACGGGATCTGTTGATTGAAGGATGATTTGGGTGGGGGATCGTATGTTCGCTACTTCATTCCGTATTGATGGTGGCATGTACGGGTGTGATAGGTTATGAGTGAGATAGCTCTATGGGTTTATTTGCTTATTTTCGGGACATTCGGTTGAACCGGGACTGTATAGTAGAGTGCTTTCGAGAGTGAGTGAGGGGACACCTTGCGTGCCTTAGTCTGTCAAAGTAGTTGAGTGAGACGTCGTTGGGTGGTTAATATTTCGTAGATGAGTATAGCTAGCAGTCTCGTTGTGGCCGTTCTGGTATTGATGTTCGTAGATGGACACATTTGGTTATAGAGGACCAGTGCCATTCTCCGTTTATGTGTTCCATGTTTGGGGAGGGATGTTGCTGACAGAAGGATCGATTGTCGAGGAGTTCCTAGGCACATCCTCCGGTCGTTGGTGAGAATGGTTGAGGGGCGAACTATGGAAGTAACGGGTTATGTGTTCGCTGGCGAGCGTCTGAACTCTAAGGTGATGTTGTTGTAGTAGGAGGCTGAACCTGTGAGTAATGAATTGGATACCAAGAGGGTTGCAGTATTCCAGGATAGATGGATGAGTAACCGAAAGCCAGAGTGGTTGGAGATCGTAGAGACTTGAGAGCTGGGCCGGGGACTCGCTGGACATAATGGGGGACCGTGTGGGTGAGTTGGATGATTAGATGCTATATATTCATTCAGGGTTTTGATTTAGTTAGTGGAAGAGTGTAAGTGACGGATCAGGAGGGTTAGAAGAGGATGTTGGTATACGGAAGCTCATTGCCTAGCGTCGTGTGGCGAGTGTGTACTGGTCTTGGATGTGGTAGTCAACTGATTTTCCTATGTGGTGTGGGGACACCGCGAAGGATGGACGGTGGAAGCGTGAGAAAGAATGTTGAGGAAGCCTATATCTTCGTCCAAAAGGAGGGCTGTTGAGAGTCGGGATCATCTTTCGCGTGATGCTGGCATTTGCAAGGGTTTCCCGAGTGCTGGCGCACGGAGCTATGGAACTGTGTCAGGTAACGAGATGTCGAGATTAACTGAGTGTGAGTTAGTATGTAGGGGAAATCGTGTGCATCTGGCAGTTTCCGAATTGTAGTGACGGATGTTCAAGGACTATTCTGATGAGAGAGGTCACAAGGAGAGGAGGGGAGCGGAGTGAAGGATGTGATAGAGGTAAGGCGAATGAGGCATTTTGCGGGGTTGAGTGGGGGGGACACTTTCTCGTAGAGAGATAGGAATCCGGGATCTTCGAGACAAGAGCGTTGATAGGACTACTAGGGTGCGAGGATTGCTGGACTCCAATTAGAGCCGGGTACGAGGTTTTAGGCTCTGAGGATCGGTAGGGTAGAAGGAGATAAATGTTTTGGGAGTGGAGCGGGATGCGGAGAGTTTGGAGGGCAGCTGTTTTGAGGGAGTTTTTGAGGGGGGGAGAATGTGCCTTGCACGAGAAGGATACGGAGTAGAAGCTAGGGCAACTGTCGGGACTTGGTCTCGTCCTTTAGCGGACCAGGGCGCGGGACGTGGACCGCTGGGTCGCGCCACTGGTTAAGTATAGACGGGAGATGGCTTTTGGGGAAACTGATCGGGGGTGATAGCGGGCGCGGTGGAGTGAGGACTGATTGTCGGATGGGGTTAGGGTAGCGTTGGTTAATGTGTTAGAGCCTTGCGGGGAGTGTTGGTAGGTAAGCAGGTTGCGTTGAGTTCAAGATATGATGCCGCTATCGGACATTGGTGTGTTAAGGGGATGGCAAGGCGTTCGTGATTAAGGGGGGGGTCTAATGAAGTGATGGAGGCACGAGCTGGTGAATGTTGTACGGTATTTGAAGTGAGGGAGAGTTCTGCGGCTGTTAGTTATTAGGAGAAGCGCGGTAGCAGGCAGTTCCTAGGACCGGTAGATTCGAGGGGAATTTAAAGGTGCGTCTGCAATCGTTAATCTTGTTTAGACTGCTGAAGAGTAGTCTGGATATATGGCGAATAGGGGGAGTTTCTCTGTGAATCTGAGTGGAGATCACGGGATGGATCGAAAAATATCCCGGTAAGAGGGGGTGCGTCGCTTTGGGTAGATAATCGGTCTCGGGGTAGACGATCATCGGGACGAGGGAGAGTCTGGATGGGGGAGAGTTTTTGACCGTTAGTTGATGCACTCACTGTGAGGTGATAGGGCTGGCACCGGATAATTATCAATTGTTAAGAGGGAGAACGCTCGAGGATGAACCGTATTAGAGTGTGAGATAGTATAGTGAGAAGGAGCGGGGAGGGCAAGGAGGATGGGGGGATCCTTAAGTGAGGGCTGAGGAGTGAGACGTAGGGGACGGAACCAGGCAGTATCATCGTCTTCCCGAGGTACTCAGTAGCAGGATTACGGGAGGGAGAGTCGCAGTGTCGTGAGGGTATATCGGGTATGGGAGGTAAGTGAGGGGGAATGACTAATAGTGCACTGTTGCGTGGGCTGCGAGATTGATGTGATCGGGTGATGAGTACTCGCGATGAGCGTACGTGCAGTTGGTGGAGTATGAGGGTACGATCGTGGAGAGGCTGGTGCAGGGGGTGTCGAGTAGGAGTAGGAAGTCTTGTCACTACGAGAATAGGGATCGTCCGCAGTGATGGGATATGATATGAGTGGGATTCACTTGGGGAAGTGCGGTAGGATGTGGATGCGATACAGGAGGAGTTTTGGCTAGATGGAAGCACGAGTTGACCGAGGCAGAAGAGTAGGTTCTGTGACTGTAGGTGAACCGCAGGAGGATTCTCGTCTCTCGTCCTCGCTGCGAGTACGTGTGTAGGTCTTGAGGCGACTATAGTGGTTGGATTATCTGTAAGCGAGTTGCGGGAGGGGAGACGATGTTAGATGCCCAGGATCCGATCGAGGGAGGTCAGATTTGGACAGGGCGGGTTCTCCCCAGGAGGTGGGATAGCGGGCAGGTCGGATCACGCGTTTCGTGGATGCGGCCCGTTGCCGACATCTTGCCAGGAATGAGCGTTTTGGGTGATCCTAGCAGAGAGAGGAGCGAGCATCGGAGAATATCCTGGGGCTCAGGATATGGTATGGATCTAGGCGGGATCCGGAAGAGCCTTAAAGCCGGTTTGGACTGGCGGTTCCAGATCGTGGTGCTATGGTGCTTAAGAGAAAGTGAGGTACATTCCGCGGTAGCGAGGGAGTTCGGTGGGGCATTTGGGGGGAGAGCCTTCGTATGTAGTTTTGGGGGAGTGGGGTGTTTGCCCGACTCGTGCATGAGACGATCACTGCGGTGTGTATGTACGGTGGTGTGAGGGGTTTGAGCCCTTTACCCGCGAGCTTCTAAGGGGATCTGGATGGGGTAAATGGATTAGGGCATTGTGCGAGTTATTGAAGTGTAGGAATATCGCGGTGAGTCGTGGCGTGACGTGAGGAGGAGGGACGTTGACGGAGGAATTGTGTCACGCCTGAAGCAGTTGGCAGCCTGGAATTTCGGGTTTCGGTTGGGAGGGATCGCATTTGGTGCGTTTCGTCCCGAGGAGTTCGGTGGTGTGGTATGATGTGCTCCTGTGTGTCGTTATTCCTTGGTAGGAGGTTGGGAGTTCCGATCCGTCGTACGATGAGCCGGCGGTGTCGAGTAAGGAGCTTTGTCGATTGAAGGAGACGGATTGAGAGGCCCACTTACCGGGGCGTCGAGCTGGGAGCGGTGTTTGTCGGAAATGGGGTCCCGAAGTGAGTTGGTATACGATCACGGCGGAGGTAAGGTGACAAGGGAGGACTCTGTTTTTTTTGTGGGGAGAGAATGTTGGGGACATCTGCATCACGACAGGGAGTACATTTTCGTCGTTGGTGAGATTGTGTGCCTAAGACGAGCCGTTGTCAAGGGTGTTGGATGGGTATATAGGTGCTTGCAGCGGGATGCAGAAGAGGGAAGGGACGTACGAGAGATAGTCCTGTGTAATCGGTGTGATTAGATGACCGAGGTATAGATCTTGAGCCATAGGGTTGGGGGAGAGGTGATCTGGAGGCCCCCTATGGTGACGGAGTGTTGTCGCGATGAATTGTAGCCGAGTTGGTAGATCCAGAGATTTAGAGCTTACGAGGGATTGGATGGGTGGGTGTTTCCGTTTTTCTGTGGAGTGCTTGCAGATAACCGCATAGAGGAGCGGGAGGTTGCGAGTGCACGAAGGTGTAGCGATATTGTCGGGTATTGCGGTACCGAGAGGCTAGGGGTGTAGGGGAGGTGGAACGAGGAGTGGAAATAGTATGTTGTAGTGGAGTTGTTCTGCTGTAATGTTCTGCCGGGAGCGGGCGGGATCGAGATTCTTGTGTTTCCGGAGGTTGAGATCGGGAGTACGGACGGGCCTGTTCCGGGGTGGAGACGGGCTGTGTGCGGTGCGGGAGTTGAGTATGAGGTGAAATCGTGGGGCTAGCACGTTGGTTTGCGGGCTACCGGCTGAGGCGAGGTGCGGAAGTTGCACACGAGGACGCAACTGGACCGTTGTTGTGAGTCATAACTGGGAGATGAGACTGAGAGGGAGGTTCGGATGACTGCTTTTGGTCGAGCGACAGAGCGCGCGGGAATCTACGGTGAGGAACGCGTAGGGTCGTTCCACTAGTCTGGGGAAATAGAGGTGTTTGGCGATTTGGCTGCGGTTTGGGGTTTGAGGTGGGTTCGAGAGAGTGCAATAGG
>CM060332.1:57115394-57117894 GCA_030674155.1 Stramonita haemastoma | reverse complement strand
TCTGTCAGCTGTCAGTAGAGGGTGCAGACAGTGGCCACATCTGTCAGCTGTCAGTAGAGGGTGCAGACAGTGGCCACATCTGTCAGCTGTCAGTAAAGGGTGCAGACAGTGGCCACATCTGTCAGCTGTCAGTAGAGGGTGCAGACAGTGGCGACATCTGTCAGCTGTCAGTAGAGGGTGCAGACTGTGGCGACATCTGTCAGCAGGTCACAGCTATCTCAGCACACGTGCTGCCACTTGGCCGTGTTGTAGTGACCGGTGCTAGTTCTGTTCTGGGCTTCAGGATGGTGTGCACCCCACCTTGTGCCGGTCTTTAAAAAGAATTTTAAAAGATTTTTGGGTGAATATCTCCATAGTGACGTGATTGAATTCTGAAAGTTACACTGTATATGAGTGTGTGTGTGTGTGTGTGTGTGTGTGTGTGTGTGTGTGTGTGTGTGTGTGTGTGTGTGTGTGTGTGTGTGTGTGTGCGTGTGTGTGTGCGTGTGCGTGTTTCTTTTGTGGGTGTATGCATATATATATATATATATATATATATATATATATATATTTATATATATATATATATATATATATTATATATATATTATATATATATATATATATTATATTGTGTGTGTGTGTGTGTGTGTGTGGTGTGTGTGTGTGTGTGTGTGTGTGTGTGTGTGTGTGTGTGTGTGTGCGTGCGTGTGTGTGTGTCTTCAATTTTACGTCTGTTCACTTAATTTGATATTAGACGGGGGTGTGTGTGCGTGTATGTTTGTGTGTGTGTGTGACGTGTGTGTGTGTGTGTGTGTGTGTGTGTGTGTGTGTGTGTGTGTGTGTGTGTGTGTGTGTGTGTGTGTGTGTGTGTGTGTGTGCGTGTGTGTGGTTTGTGGGTGGGCGGAAATGTGGGTTTGTCAATGTGTGTGTATGTGTGTGTGTGTGCATGCATGTGTGAGTCCTTGTCTACACTTTAAGAAAATATTGTTATCTTTGTTTCGTATACACAGACACCAATATGTGACGCTCCACCACGAAATGAGTCCCTTACTTCATAACCCACTTTTCCGCTAACAGCTATTTTAGGCAGGTGGGGGTGAGGTTGTCGATTTTGAGATTTGGATGGATTATAAAACTATAGCACTTATTCTACCTTCTAGTGAAATATCAAAGAATAATTTTGCTTCATTTTGTCTTTAAACGTGTTGTGAAAATAGCCAGGCCTTCATTCTGACCACCTGTCAGAATGCTGAACTTGTCAATTTCTCACTTTGACATTTCCTGCATTCTATCATTTCAATTAGTAATAACTTTTGATAGAATCGTTCGATTTTCAATATGTTTTTTTGTTTTGTATAGTAATTTTATTCCAATTTAATAACATACCAATAACTAAAATTGACCTCAGGTGCAATGCGACTCCTTATGTGGTGGAGTGTCACAGATCATTATTGAGTTCCTCTATTTTTTCCCCCTTTAAAAACACAGGGGTGTTCTTTTGTCAACTATTTCAACAGATTTTATTCTTTGACAATGAATCATTGTGTTGTAACACGTGGGAACAAAACAATTTTTATATCAGTGTCCTGATTGTAGCTGGGTAGTTTAGCCTGCCCTGTCGCTTATACTAGTCTGTCTCCCCGAGATTGTTGCTCACTTTTTGTGTTACCTTTGTTGAAGGAGGTTGGATTCTGTCTTCTCCGTTTTGTGATCTGGTAAGCATTGTTGATTTATTTCTGAATTAATGTGTATCTACTTTAGTGACATTAGTTCAAGATATTTCTTGTAACATAGGTTTCAGTCTAAAAGTATGACGTATCCTGCAATTTTTTTTTCAAATGAAGTTTATCTTAACATATACTCATAATTATAAATGTTTTTCTTTTATCTTATGGCTCTGTTCTCTTCTGAATAGTATTATTTATTTTGCTTGATATGTATACTTTTTCGAAACTATTATTAAATTTTGGATTATTTTTGTGTTAAAAAGATTGGACATGTGTGATAACTGTTATAGTCAAAAGCCAGTTTTGAAACAAACGTAATCTTTAAAAATTGATATTCTTTCTGATGACACAGTTTCTGAAATAAAAAAACTCAGTTGTGATTTGTGTACTCTTCTTGAGGTGTTGGTAGTTCTTGTAACCTGTTACCATCTAAAACTGTAAGCTAAGCAGACCATTATTGAGGGTAAGTTTGAAAGTTTATGAGTCCTATCTGTGCATGTATTCTAAACATAATCAAGAGTTTAGATGGCGTAATGACATAGAGTCTCAACAGTATTAGAAAGAGGTAAATTATGGACACATCTATAGAGATAATCCATACATGACATCCATGGTTTGTGTTCAAAAATGGTATCAGTAAATATGTCTTGTTGTGATAGTACCAAAAAGAAATGTCTAGAGGCGGTTTTGACTTGTTCTGATCAAACATGGAGATGCCCTTCTTACAATGTAAACGTAAACATGGGAAAAGATGAAGTCATCGTCAGGGATTCGTGTTCTGACCAAACATG
>CM060332.1:57102894-57105394 GCA_030674155.1 Stramonita haemastoma | reverse complement strand
TATGTCTGTCAATCAACTAGTCGGTCAGTGTTTGGCAGGTGTGTGTGTGTGTTTTTGTGCATGGCATGCATGCATGCATGCATGCATGCATGTATGTATGAATGCATGTGCATATTTTTTCCCCCCTGGAGTTAACTTTAGTGCTGACTCCACTCCCCCCAAAATCATTTGGCTGAAACTATATCAAACCAAGGTTCCATGAGCGAACACACAAAGAGCATCTTGCGCACACATTAAAACCTGTTCCTGTTTTCGGAAGAATAGGCCATAGTGTGCATGTGGGATTGGATGGCAACATTTACAAAACAGCATGCACAGGGGCACTGGATGCAAAAAATCCCCAGCCATTATTCTCAAAATTTAAGAATATATATATTTTTTTTAAGTTAGCCTTTTGTTTTGTAGCATTTATATTCATGACTGGACGGTTAGGAGTGGTATGGGCTATCTACTGTATCCAGCAGTTGGTAGACCTGAATTTTAAAAAAAAAGGATATGGGACAGTGCTTAGATAACTCTACAAAAATCAGTACAGGTGGAAATGCTTCCAGCAAAGCCTTGCAGCCATAACTGATGAGAAAAATCACAAGAGGGCTGGTGTGGGAACCTCAGGACTCTGCTCTATAAGTTTCTGATATAAAAGACATTAAAAAAAATCTTGAACAAAAAGGTAGTGACCTATTGAGGATTGTATTTTTGTTTTGGGTTCTTCAATCTGTTGCTAGTTAGCCTTTCAAGATACTTTCTGTTTGACAGACCCGTCCAGCAGCCAGGTTACAGAGACAACGGTTTCCCCAACGACAGAACCATCAGTTACTACAGGTATGGACAAACCAGGCATTACAAGTGCAGGACCAGCTGACCTCACAAGTGGACAGCCATCACATGTCACCAGGAAACAACCCCCAAAAGTCACAAGTTCCAAAACATTGGACGTAACCAGCGCAGAGCTGTCTGGCGTAACAAGTACAGAACCGTCACACGTCACAAGTGTAGAGCCACCGCACGTCACCAGTAGAAAACCGTCACACGTGACAAGTGCAGAAGCGTCAGTGGCCACAAGTGTTGCAGCAGTGATTGCAATGTTGTTGCTTCTCTTCCTTCCTTGTGGCGTCAGCTTGCTCGGCATGTTCATCTTTCGGCGTCTGGGGTAGAACCAGGGTTAGGTCTCCTGCTGTTGTTGTTCTTGGTGATTTCCTGTTAACGCTTAGGCCCTTACATACTTAATGTATTGTATACAACTTCAAGTCATGTCATATTTCTCTGCAAGAAAAAAACATTGAAGTGCTTATTCTAAGTGTTGCCACAAGAGCAGCATCATTTGCTTATATTCTCACTCCTTTCCGGTCAATTTTAATGCACATTATTATATCTCTGTATACATCACATTTGTACTGATTAGTCAAAGAATTCATGTTAAAACGATACTTAATACAATCACATGGAATTTTCAGGCTTTCTTGTTGAAATGTGGGTGAAAGGTTGAAACCAGATGCCTTATTATTATTATTATTATTATTATTATTATTATTATTATTATTATTATTATTATTATTATTATTATTATTATTATTATTATTATTATTATTGTTGTTGTTGTTGTTGTTGTTGTTGTTGTTTACTATTATTACTATGTTGTTGTTGTTTTTTTTATAAACGTTGACGTTAGTGAGTTTTTTCAGAAAACCTGATGGTTAAATCCTGCAATCACTGCGCTCCCCACCCACTACACAAAAGCACACGCGCGTGCGCGCATACACACACACACACACAGACACACACACACACAGACACACACACACACGCACTCACACATACACACAGACACACACAAACACACACACAACACTCACTCACACACATCCACCCCCACCCCCCTCCACAAACACGCACCCACGCACACACGCGCGCGTACACACGCACGCACCACACACACACACACCACACACACACACACACACACACACAAACAACACACACACACACACACACACACACACACAAACACACACACACAAACACACACACACACACACACACACACACCACACACACACACACACACACACACACACACACAACACACACACACACACACAAATTTCTTCCTGCTTTTCATTGTGTGCCTTCCTGTATAAGTTCATTATCTATTTTCTCTCTTTTTCGTTTTTGCTTTGACAATCAACTATGGAAAGCAGGTGGTCTACGTCATCAGTGAATAAAGATGTACTTAATCTGACAGAACGATGTTGTTCTTTGGCAAGAATGCGTGTGTATGTGTGTGTGTCTGTGTGTACGCGCGCGCGCGCGCGCGTGTGTGTGTGTGTGTGTCTGTGTCTGTGTCTGTGTCTGTGTGCGTACGTGCATGCGTGCCTACGTGCTTATGTGTGTGTTGTTATTCTTTAGTTTAATGTTCTTCCACTAAATAGTGATATCAGACACACAAGTGTGTGTGTGTGTGTGTGTGTGTGTGTGTGTGTGTGTGTGTGTGTGTGTGTGT
>CM060332.1:57083441-57093441 GCA_030674155.1 Stramonita haemastoma | reverse complement strand
TGCGGTTTACAACACTGACAGCTTTGACACTGACAATATTGATTACTTTTATTCCAGTTTTTACTAAGACCATTCTTCATGCTGCCACTTTATCTATCCCCAAATTAACATGCTAAAAACAAGTAAACATCAGGGAAATATCTGGTGGACACCAGCTTGTGAGGAGGCAGTCAAGAATAAACGCTTAATGTATAAAATTTACCCAAAAGACCAAAACATCAGAAAATAATGTTAAACAGAAACAAACAAAAAATCACTGTAACCTTGTTGTAGCTCAGGCTAAGAAACAGTTTTGGACTTCTTTTTGTTCCACCGAAATTTCAGATCATAAAGATCTTAAAAAAGTGTGGAAAAAATGTCATGAAATGAAAAGAGGTGTTAGTTTACCAGCTTGTCCAGTGAGACTGGAAACAAAGAGTTTCCATCAAATTTAGAAAAAGCTGAAGTGTTTGCAGACATGTTTTCAAATTTCATGCGTCTTGAAGGCTTGTCACTTAAGTGCAAAAACTATAGAACGGAAGAGGAAAGTAAGATAGAGTATACGGACCAAGTCCCTGACAACAGTTCATGTATTAATGCTCCAATTCAAGTTGATGAAGTCAGAGATGCCTTACTGTCTCTTTCTACCAAAAAAAACATCTGTCGGACTAGATGCAGTTTCTAATGACATACTAAAACATTTACCGACAAACTTCATTTTTCTACTTCATAATCTGTTCAATAAATGTTGGATTGAAGGTGTTATGCCAGTAAATAGGAAACAATCCATTGTCATTCCTATTCATAAGCAGGGAAAGCCCCAAACAGACAAAACTAGCTACAGACCAATTGCTTTGACCTCACATACTGGCAAGCTAATGGAGAGAATTATTCTAAAAAGGCTGATGTATTTCTGTGATAAAAATAAAATAATACCAGTCAATCAAGCTGGTTTTCAAAAAAATAGATCTGCTATCGATAACTTGGTTAAGCTATCAACCCATATAAAAATTCAGTTTGCTAGAAGAAAGAGCGTTCTGGCAACCTTTTTTGATATACAAAAGGCGTATGACCAAATTTGGAATGCTATGTTGCTATGTAAACTAAAGAACCTGGGTTTTTCTGGGCATTTATTTGATTATATCAAAAGTTTTTTTGACTAACAGAAGTATACAGGTCAGAGTAGATAAATCATATTCAAGTTTTAAATATCTTCATATGGGACTACCTCAAGGTTCTGTACTATCACCTCTCTTATTTAATGTTTTGCTACATGATCTCCCATGAAAATGTCAAAGGAAGTCACCCTAGTGCAATATGCAGATGACATAATGTATGTGGATGAATGTTCCTATGAAACGAAACACACCAAAAAGATTGTTAAACTACATTAAAAAGTATATCAGAAACAACTTAACAACATCGATAATTATATGCTCGAAAATGGATTTACTTTATCCTCAGAAAAAAACGTATACTGTGATTTTTAACAATAGCAGTAATCCAGATGAGCTACCGGCATTTAAAATTTGGACCAACATGATAGAGTATAAAAATACCATAAAGTTCTTGGGTGTTATTCTCACTTCTAAGCTAACTTGGAATGCACATATCGAACACAATTTAACTAAAGCAAAAAAATGCTTAAACTTGCTGAAGATGGTAAGTAAACAGTTTTGGGGCCAAGACACATCAAATCTAAAATGTTTAGCTACATCTCTTATTCGTTCGAAATTATCATATGGCCAAGAGGTCTTTTTCAGTGCTCCTAAGTATTTACTTAAAAAGTTACAAAGTATAGACTGCAAAGCATACAGGCTTGCTCTTGGTGTGCCTTATCACGCCTCAGCTCTGGGAACGTATAAGAAAGTCGGCATATTACCTTTAGATGATTACCGTCAATTAGCATGTGCTAAATATGTGCTTAGAAACAGAACGACTAGAAACTTTATTTCAGAAGAAATAGAAGTAAAATCAGAATTGAATTTTCCGAAAAGAGCAAAATCTATAGCCTCTCTAATGCCTGTAAGTACATACGTGTCTGAACTTGTAGAAAATTCTGAAATCAATCAACACAGCATGGACACAAGAGAAGCAATCTTACCTTGTCCATCGTGGGAGATGAATAAAGCACATTTCAACATAGACGTGTCTAATGTAAACAAGAATGACAATCTAAACATAATGGTTTCCGATGTTCGATCCCACATCCATCATAACTATTTTGATCATTTACAAATTTACACAGATGGGTCACGTCTAGATAATCAAGAAACAGGTTCTGCTTTTGTTATACCAGCGTTAAAAATCGAAAAATCATATCATGTTGGTAAACATCACTCAATTTTTACAGCAGAACTAGTAGCAATATTAATGGGTCTTACTTAAATTCTTGATTTGCCATTGTGTGTATTTCAGATCCTTCTTTGCGTTGATTCTAAGTCGGTATTGTATGCTTTAAAATCCCCATGTTACAACAAAACTTCGAAAATTGTATTAGAGATTAAGCATGTCATACATCTCTTGACCTTAAAGGGAATAAGTGTCAATTTCTGTTGGGTGCCTTCACACTCTGGATTCTTTCCAAATGAGTGGGCAGATAGAGCTGCTAAAAAGGGTGCAAAACATGGACGGGATTCAATAGAATTGAATGTGCCTTTATCCTTGCAAGAGGGGTACAGTCTACTAGAACAAAAATCATGGAGACATGTCACCAAAACTAATCAGCAAAATAAGATATTTTTAAATAGAACTGTGATCAATACCAATAAGTTAAACAGTTGTCAACTACGCAAAGACTTGTGTAAATGTTTTCACATCAAGAAGAATTAATGCACTATTTTATAGAATGAAACTAAACGCATTGATAACCAAGTTCAGCAAAAATGGTAAATGTCTGTGTGGTGAGAATATCACTAATACTCATATACTTTTTGACTGCAATAGTGTAAAGCCTTTCATGCCCATTTTTCTGAAAACTCTCTCACCAACATATTCAGTAATTTAAAATTGGCATTTGAAATTGTAAAGGGTCTCTATTACAGTCCGATAGGACATTTGTTATAGTTACATTAACGTTAATGAGTTCTTATATTTCTGTTATTTCTATTGCATAACCAAGTTTCCTTATGGGGGGGGGGGGGGGGGTTGTTTGTATTTGTTGTGTTTTAGGATGGAGGGTGACACATGTTTTTGAGGGGTTTTTTTGTTTTTTTTTCTTCACATCGTCTAATATCACTGAGAGTGAACAGACGTAAAATTGAAGACAACAACAACAACAACAACTCTACAGAGTAAAGATCACTGCAGGATTCTGGCGCATGTTCAACCATGGAAAACATTTCCAGTGACCATGAAGGTCTAGAGGACAACACCACACAAAGGACGACAGCATCAATAACACAGTACGCGGAATACCAAGCAGCTGTGGTCATCTGGAAAACTTTACCCCCATGCATTCTTCTCCTGGGAGGCTTTGGAAACATCGCCACCATCTTTGTCATGCGTCGAACTAAGGACCACAAACTCCTCTCAGCATGTTATTTTTATGTCCCTTGCCATGTCTGATCTGATCTTGCTGTGTGCTGCTGCTCCAGAAAAGTGGATATGGCACATTTTCCATACCAGAATCAATAATTTGCATACTTCACTATGCAAGCTTTATAAATCTATAATCTATGTCAGTGGCGTCATGTCTGCCTGGCTGGTGACCTGTGTGACAGTGCAGAGAACAATGGCGGTTCTGTGGCCACACAGGATGAGAGTGATGTGCACTGTGAGAAGAACGTGGATTGTCATAGCAACGCTTGTCCTCTTGGCTTGTGCTCTTTACTCCCATCTACTGATTGGATATGAGATCACCCCGCAGAATAGTTGTTCTATTATGCCAGGCTCATACAAAGACTTTTTCTCCTTCACCTTCAGTTGGATAGACTTGTGCTTGTCTTCGTTCTTTCCGACTGTCTGCCTGATTGTCTGTGACGTGATATTGTCTGTCACACTGTTTAAAGCAGTTTCGTCATCTTCAATAATGGCACGTGCTGATCCCAATGTCAACACAGTGCAGGGCACTGACAGTCGCAGGAGAATGTCTACAAGGACAACGGTCAGGGTTCTGGCAATATCCTGTGCTTTTCTGGTTCTGACCTTGCCACTCTGTGTGTGTTTAGTCTGGGGGCCTTACTTCAAAACGAGGAGCCCGCAGGCACATGCCTTGTATCATTTGGTGTATACTGTAACACACCAGCTGTGGTACACCAACAGTGCCATCAACTTCGTTCTCTACTGCCTGACTGGGGCCAAGTTCAGAAGGGAGTTTTTGAGCTGGATCTGCTGTGGTGCTGCAAGGGTCTCTGCTCCATCTGCATGTGATACAGCTGTGGATGTAAAGACGCCAGTGACATAGACACAAGAGCTTGCTTAAATGATTTTATTGGAACATTTCACACACACGTGAGTTCTCACAATGACACACATACGCAGACACGCCTTCAAATTAGTAAAACAGGATGTGTATCTGTGCATGTGTGGGTGGATGTGTGGTGTGTGTGTTCTTTCTGTATTCACACACACACACACACACACACACACACACACACACACACACACACACACACACACACACACACACCGCGCGCGCGCGCGCGCGCGCGCGCACGACACACACACACACACACACACACACACACACACACACACACACACACACACACACACACACACACACACACACTGGTCCATCACCACAAATGTAGTTGTATTTCATCTGTTCCAGTTTCTGCTAGGAGCCAGTTCAGCAGGCGGGGGGTCAGGATGGTGCATTATCCATGGCACCCATTCCTGTTTTCGTTAAGCTTGGTTGAGGTGCTGACTTTTGAGGAAGAGAATCAAGTTTGCTTCCTACCTCTATTTTTGCTACCAAG
The DNA here is from genome assembly GCA_030674155.1 of Stramonita haemastoma. Taxonomy (NCBI): domain Eukaryota; kingdom Metazoa; phylum Mollusca; class Gastropoda; order Neogastropoda; family Muricidae; genus Stramonita; species Stramonita haemastoma. The sequence goes on along the minus strand of CM060332.1, from coordinate 57,088,540 downwards.
ATAATCTGAAGTATCGCAGAGTTTAATATTTAAGATATCCATTGATCCAGAAAGACCAGCAACGCTTTGGTAGTAACTCTAAAGTCAATTTTGGAAGTGAAGTATAAAATGGTTTCACTTCATTCTCCATCAATGAGAGAGACTGATAATGAATTAGGCATGGCATTTGATGTTTTCTTGTTTCTGGTCCACTGATTGTTGTTCCTCAAGATGGCCACCAGTGACCCCCAACATACAGCAGAAACAGTCAGAGGGATTAGCACACATACCACTGCAGGACACGTGAGGAACTGAACTCCTGAGCTCTTGAGTTCTTGAGTGGTGTTCCTCTTCCCTATGAAAGAGGACCAGCCAGAACACTGTTTTGGGCACTGATCAGAATATGTCTGGCCTTACTTTACCCAGAAACAACAGCCCCCAAACAATCCAACTCCTTGGCCTCTTTGAGTGATGCAGGCAAATTGACTCCAAAGAGTTTATCAGTAGAAACACATTACTGTCACTGCAAAGTCCAACAGCACTGGCTGGATTCAAACAAGGTGTGACTGCTTCCAGCCTCCTGAGAGAAAGGTCTTGGGAAGCTAAAAGGTCTGGCAATCTTGACCCTGCAGTTTCCACAAGTTCCTGATTTTCTTTGTGTTGCATCTCACCAATACCATGCTTCACATTGCATTGCTTGAGGGAATGCACATGTAGCACGCAACACTAGATGTTCTGCGTGCGTGTGCTGACTGGAAATCTCTCATCATGGTGTAAGTAAGCATTGCTTTACCTACTTCAGTGTTTTCTGTCAACATGCACATTTTCCACAGGTGGCTGGTTGTGTGTGCTTACTTTTTGGACAGGTTCTTGCCTTTTCTGTCTGCTTTACTCTTTTCTTGAAAATCCTCTTCTTGATGAGCTTTGGTTAGACTTTTTAGCCCTCATCTTTGTAAACTTCCGGGTAACTAAGGGAAGGGATAGCCTAGTGGTCAGAAAACTGCATTCAAAATTTGACAACTCGTGTTTGATTCCCGTTAGAGGGTATTTTTCCTCTGGAGTTAACATCATTGCAATCTCCACTCTCCCCAAAAGTCCTTCGTATGAGACTATAAACTGAGGCCCGTGTGCGTGTGCGAATACACACAGAAATCTACAGCACACATAAATCCTGTTCAGCTTTTTAGAAGAATAGGGGATTGTGTGTTGTGGGAACAAATGAGAAGATTTACAAATTGCATACTCACGAGGACTGGATGTAAAAAAGTACAGGAGTGTTTATTCCATTATCCTCGATATAAAGAAGAAGAAAAAAACAAAAAAAACAACCAAGTTCATCACAACATGGACAGATGTCTATGATTGTATTGAAACAGATGATGTAGAGCAAAGAGGCGAGAATAAAGTCATATGGTCTGACAATAATGCTGAGACATACAAAACTGAGCTGGTGGAGGCAGAGTTCAGGAGGTGGGTGAACAAGGGGCAGCATGCACACAGGCTTCATGGGGGTTCATTCCCCAGACTGTGACTGAGGCCCTGCAGAGTGGTGACAGCAGGTTCTATCCAAACCTCTTCATGCTGCTGTGGCTTATCTGCACTCTGCCCATTACCACTGCTAAGTGTGAGCACATCATTAACTGTCTTCGGACACTAAAAACCATATCTTTCCTATAGTTAACTTTGCCTCATCTCTTTGGGACAACTGCAGTGAAAAAGTTTGCTTTGTCTTCACCTTTTTTTGTCCTTTTATACTTTCTCAGTTGCCTTCGAGCAAGTCTTTTCTTTAGTAGGCATTCCTGATCAAACCACTTGGATCTCTGAGTAAAAGTTCTGCTGTTGCCTCCAACCTTCCTAAACATACTCTGTGCAGCGTTATTTAGATGATCATTAAACATGTGCAGGGCTCTGGCAGCATCGTAATCGATCATCTGAATCGCTTCATTTATATTGTCATGGAATTCTGATGATGAGACAGAGTTATAAAAATTCTCCCTCTCATCCTCATTCCAAATAAGTTTTCTACCTGGTTGTTGTTGTTTTACATTGCATTGTTCTCTTTCTGTCTGAAACACAAATGTAAGGGGCATGTGCGATGATTCAACTCTTGTACCAATGCACAGATCCTTTATACTTTCCGCTAAACTGTAAGTTGACAAGCAATAGTCAACAACACTGTTACCTTGATGAGACAGGTTGGTGTACTTGCTAGACTCTGCTATGTTGCACGAGCCATTCAAAATAGTCAGATCAAAAATTACACAGAAGTCTAAGAGAGCAGAACCAAAACCATTTAAGACATCATCTTCGGATACCCGACCATGAAAAACCATTTCCTCATTACAGTCCTGGTTTTGTACAAAGGCACCTAACATATTCTGTGTGTTAACTTGGTAGTCTGCTGTCCTTGAGTTGAGATCTCCAACAAGAAGTATCTCACTGTCTCCCTGTCCCTCCATGATGTTTCCTACCGAGATTTCTATATCATTTATATAACATGATGAATTTTTCGTATGGTAATATGGACTATTACAAGGTGGAACATATACAGGTATGAAGACAATATCTTTCATTCCACCATGCAATAGCTTTGACAATTTCATAACCAACATATGATCAAGAGACAAATCAATCGCATCTACGTATTTTGCAATACCTTTTTTTACCATACATAAGATACCCCCTGAACAGCGACCCTGATTAGAAAGTTTAATTGCAGGAGAAGTATATTTAACAAAATCTACAAAATGAGAGGATAAGTCAAAAAAATATTGTAGAAAAGTTTCCATAAGACACACAATATCAAAACTACTGACATAGCTTATGAAATCACTGTCTCCTAGTTGGCTGGCAAGGCCACCAATGTTCCACACTAGGAATTTTACACTGTTGGTGGAGTTTGTTGTATTTATATTTTCATCCAAATTATCATGTTTAGATGACAGATCATTGTCATAGTCATCGTTGCCATCATTACAGTCACCGTCGTCATCGTCATCATCATTGTTGTCATTGTCATCATTAACCCTATCATCGCCCCAAACCCCACCGTCATTATAGTTATCAACATCTTCACCATTTTCTTCAGTATTGCCATTCTCATTTGTATTATCATTATCCTCCTCCACCTCCTCCTCATGTTCCCCATCACCCAAGTCGCTATCATTACCAGGTAGCATATTACAAGGCCATTTGTCAGTTGGTAGCAACACATGGTTTCCGACACTGTCCGAGCTTTCTTTCTTAGTTGTTTCTGGAAGATATTCATTTGTACCCCGGGCGGTGATACATCCGTGCGTAAGGGCGGGCCGAATTCCTACCGTGTTTGGCGTCCATGGTGGCCGCGGGAGGAACCGCTGGATTTGACTCCTGCTGCAGACTGGTTCGGCCTGCGTGTGCCCACAGGTACTGAAGGGTCCGTGTCTGGTCTGGTTGCTTGCGGACTTCCTTCCCCAGCTGGCATGGCTGCAGCCCCAGACTGTGGTTTCTTCCTGGTATGATGTTCAATGGACTGGCTGTGAGTGTTGAATGTATACACTGTGTCCTCGCACACCACTTTGTCCAAGCTGTAGAACGCCTTCCTACCGTCAGCCCGCAGGGAGCGGAGAAGAGGCTGCAGGCTGTTTCTCTTGCTTCTTACTTCGGGAGGGAAGTCTTCTTTGACATATATTGTTGCCAGTTTGAGTTTTCTTGCGGCGCTCAAGACCAGTTCTTTGTGTTTTCTTGACTGAAATGTGACCAAAATGGCCTTACCCAGTCTATAGGCACCTTCTATGAGCACGTTTTCGGCTATCTTTAAGTCAGTTCTAATTACCTCACATACCTTAGTTTCACAGTCAGCCCACTGTTCGGAGACTGCATGAGGAATGCCAAAGAAGAGGAGGTTCTTCCGACGGCCCTGATTTTCTGCAGCTTCCAGTCTTTCCTCCAGATGTGTGATCTTTTCCAGTAGCGAAGCGTTCTCCTCCTTCACTTCACAGCAAATGTCGTTCATGGCATCCACGTCGCATTGTAGAGTGTCACACCTGTCATACAGCTCGTTCACCTCCCCCACAAGTTTCTTTTCCATGTCCTCCAGTTTTGAGTCGATGTGGGATGACAGCGTTTAAAACAGGGCTGTGTAGCGTCACCAGTGCTCTTTTCCTTCCTTGTAAATGAACTCGCCCAAGAAATATTAAGTCAAGGTAAGCACGGAATACGTCTTTCACCAACTGAAATGGAACTGTTTATCATGTTATTTGCTGACGATATTGTTTTGTTGTCCCACTCTATCACTGGTTTGCAAAGTCAATTAAATGCTCTCTTTTGTTCATCCAGCCGATTAAACTTAAATGTTAACCTCGAAAAATCCAAAGTGATGGTGTTTAGGAAAGGTGGTTTTCTGTCATCAAAAGAAAAGTGGTTTTATGGTAAGGAAAGAGTGGAGGTAGTTAACACTTACAAGTATCTGGGTGTTACCATGTCCACAAAAATGAGCTGGAATGTAGCAGTAAATGACAGAATAACACGAGCAAAGAAATGCACTACCGAAATACTATCATGTTTATCAAAAATGCATTGCAATTCTGCCAGAGTTTTCTTCAAAATGTTTGATACCCAAATTACACCAATGTTATTGTATGGTTCGGAAATCTGGGGCTATACACAGTACGAGTCTTTAGAGAAGGTGCACTTGTTCGCATGTAAGAGATTTTTAAAGATTTCATTGAGAGCTTCTAATAACTTGGTTTATGGAGAATTAGGCCGCCATCCACTATATCTAAACTCTGCAGTAAACTGCATACGATACTGGTTCAAACTTCTAAAACAACATAACGGTAAATATTCAAAATGTGCCTACAACATGTTACTGGAAATGCACAATCAAGGACATGTTAATTGGGTTACACGCATTCGGGATTTACTATGCCTTAACGGGTTCTCTTTTGTATGGACCTATGGCAGCGTTGGAAATGAAAAAAATGTTTCTACGGGAATTCAAACTGAGATTAAAGGACGTGTTCTGCCAGCAGTGGTTCTCACACTTTGAGAGAACAGATAGAAGTCAAATGTACAGCGAACAAAAGAGCTGTCTTGACAGAGAAAAGTACGTGGAACTGATCAGCTTTAACATATATAGA
>CM060332.1:57070941-57078441 GCA_030674155.1 Stramonita haemastoma | reverse complement strand
GTTGTGTTCAATACAGTTGAAAGCTTTTGCAAAGTCAACAAATACTGCACCCGTTAATAGATCACTGTTAATATTATAATGCCACTGCTCTATTAAATTGCTAAGTGCTGTATGGCATGAATGATCTTTCCTAAACCCACTTTGGTTAGGATGAAATAATTCATATTTTGTAAAGTGTAACAAAAAATGTTGTTTTAGATGTTTTTCTAAAGGTTTAGACAACGTAGATAGTATTGAGATAGGTCTATAATTAGAAGGGTCATTAGGATCGCCGGATTTGAATATGGGTATTACTTTGGCATCTTTGAACATTTGAGGATAACACCCTTTTTCAATACAAAGATTGTAAATGTAAGCAAGATGTTCCGAGATCACAGGTGCAGAAATTTTCAAAATTTTGCTATCTAAATTGTCTAAACCACGAGAGCTTGTTTGCTTTAATAAACATAATTCCTTATACACATCATGCACACCAATAAACCTAAAGGTAAGTTTTGACTTAATAGTTTTAGAACTACAAAATTTCTTTAAAAGGAGTAAATTATTTTCTTCACAGTGGTTAACATTCACAAGTTTTTCAGTTATAGTACAAAAATGATTATTGATATTTTCTGCTGACAGGCCTGTATTTGATGAAGTATTTGTTATGGATGGTTTACCAGCTAATTGGTTTATTGCTTTCCAGATAGACTTTGAATCTTTTTTGGATGAAATTAGTTCACTGAAATATTTCTTTTTTGCAATTCGTTTCATATATGTTATTTTATTTCGTTGTTCCTTAAACTTTTCATCTTTTCCTGTTAATTTTAGTAGTTTATCATGGATAATTATTGCTTCATTAATTTCATCAGTGAGCCATGGTGGTTTGTCTCTAGCTTTAACACGTTTTACTCTGAGAGGGGCGTGACTATCAAATATTGATGTAAAGACGCTATACCAAGTAGCGAGAGCTTTGTCTGGGTCAGTAAACTGATATACACATGAAAAATCTGCTTTGCAAAGGTCAGACAAAAATCCCTCTTTATCAAAGTTTCTATAACTGCGAAAAGAAATACACTTGTGTTTACATCTAGGGATTTTGGCACCTTTTTTGGACCAGGTAAAACATACAGGATAGTGGTCACTGATACCATAGACTGGTACAGATAATTCTACTATGTTAGACAGATTGGTGGTATATATATGATCAATTAATGTTTGAGAGCGCAGTGTTTTTCTTGTAGCAGTAGTTATCAATTGAGACAGATTATATACCTCAAACGTTTTTTTCCAGTTTTTATGTTGTTTGAGTAAATCGATATTGAAATCACCAAGTAGAATGATTTCTGCTGAATAGTTAGAAACATCGTCCATCATCTGCTCAAATTGATCATACCAATTGATTCGTTCATTTGGGTTCCTATACAAAAATCCCATCAGTATTGGTTTGTTCCTTTCAAGCGTATTTCTAACCATATACATTCAATACCGTGTTTATCAAATAATGTTATATGTTTATAATTAACTGACTGATGGATATAAGTTATTATTCCTGTTTCTAACTTAGTTTTGGCATCTCGTCTAACAAAATTGTAGTCTGGAACTGATACTATATCATCTGCTACATTAGATGATAATCGTGACTCTGCAAAACCAAATACATGAAAGGAATTGTTTGAATTTGACAAAATAGTTGGTAAATCTGAAACTTTGTTTAGCAGGTGGCAAACATTGAGAAAGCCTACTTTGAGTCCAAATTTAGTTAACCAGCCATTGGTATTTGATTGATTTGCCATGATATAAGCAATTAAACTAATAACAAGAAAGGAGAAACACTGTATAATTATCTTTATCTTTCTTATACTATTTTAGCCGATTAATATTACAAAACAAAAAAGGAAGAATACGATTTATAACAAATGTAATATGTCACCACAACACACACATCTATCAATATACACAAAATTGAAGATCAAAGTTTTAGAAAAAATACAATATTCAGAAAAAAGAAACAAAATAAATGCAAGCACAAATTTAAAGCCAAATAATCAAGAGGCAGCTGCCAAACCAATCACCAGCTACAGTCAACAATCCAATATTAAATTTTACATCCACTTGTTCTGTCGAAAAAGAGAGAGAGTACTCTTTCCCGACCTTTTAATTCAATAACAAAATTCATCAAAGTCCCTAGTCCAAGTATAAGCTTGGCAATCATCATTCACTTGTTGACAGCTGTATTAAGCCTATGCTTATTTATTACAAGTAACATGAAAACGGGTAGGAAAAAAGCATTTAAAACATGGACAAATAAACCTACCATTCAGGTCATAAAACAAAATTGCAATGTTGATCCTGTCAGCAATATGCTTCTTAGCTGAGGTCTTGTCATTCATCCTGTGTGTTCATTCATCTAATAGACGGGGGATTATCTGAATGTGCACAATATTTATGAGACATAGGACACGCATATAGATATATATCTCTGCAAAAAAGTATGCATCTGGGGAACAAGGTCAAGTGTGAATGGGCCTTTACAGAGAGCATATACTTAAATTTAAAAAGAAGAAGAGCAACAACTTACACTTTACCACAAAAGCAAAATGTTTAGAAAAAGCAAATGTTACCACTACCCAAGGATACAGAGGCTTGCACAATTGACAGGTGTGTCCGAATTTAGAAACATGACACTGTCTCTGATCACATGGGAGATAATCTAGTTACCTCCCTGTCACATGGTAGCAAGTTTATCATCACATTGCAAAATACAAATATATGTTTATACTGATTGTGCAAAATATTTATACAATATAGGACACGCATATAAATATATATATCTGTGCAAAAATTTCTGCATCTGGGGAACAAGCTCAAGCATAAATGGGGCCTTCACAGAGAGAATATAATTAAATTAAAACAAAAACAAACAAAAACAACCCTACACTTAAATGAAAAATGTCTATGAAAAGCAAATTGTTACCACTACCCAAGGATACAGAGGCCTGCACAATTGACAGGTGTGTCCGAACCTAGAAACACAATGTTGCAATGGGTCTCTGATCACATGGGAGGTAATTTAATTACCTCCCAGTCACATGGTAGCAAATTTACAATCAAATTGCAAAAAACAAATATACGTTTATAATGCTTGCACATTTTAATCAAATTGCAAAATACAGATATATGTTTATAATGCACATACACTCACTCTGCTCATGCTTACTATCATCACACAGTTTATATTCAAACTATATCATTATTTGTGAGGCCAGGTTCATTAATTGCTGAGCATACTGGCCAGCAGGACTGGGTGAAAACCATTTATGTGTATTCACATGAGAGTTAGGGTCAAAGCCAGCCGCACCAGGGTGAACTGAAAACTGTGGTTGTTTGGGGGCAAGTTCTCTTCCTGAAAAAAACATATGGGGGAATGGGATAAGGAAGTGGGAACCGGGAGTAGGGAGTAGGTGGAGTCAAATATTGTGGGTAAAATGGAAGAGGGGGTGGTTGAGGGGGAGGTGCTGTGAGAGGGTAGGGAGGGTGCAGGTCTCTGTCAGTCTGTGACCTGTGGCTTTCAACACCTGCAGCCACACCCCCTCCACAGTCCTCCAAACCCTCCCATGGTCTGGATGCTGTTGCTGGATCCTGGAACCCATGATCCATCCCACCCCTAACCAGAGATGGGATGTTCCTGGAGGGCAAGGGGGGGAAATCTGCTACAGATGACCTGGGTGGAACACCTGCATACCTGGTAGTTCCCATATACCTGGAGTCACCCCCAGGCCTATGCCAAGATGTTCTCTTTACATCCCTCATGCCAAAGCCAGCAGGATGGCCACGAGGAGGAGCACCAGTTTGCTCTCTAAGAGAGTGCTTAGTGTTGCTGGGCTCAGTGACACGTGCATGCGACTGAGAAAGAATTTGCTTGAAGCTGACAGCTAAACGAGCTGTTCCTTTTGTACTGGGGTGAATGGCATCGTTATACAAAGCCTGACGTGGTGCACCATTTGGGGTATTGAAAACTCTGATATGGTCAATCATATCAATCTGAAGGCTAGAACAGGCTTCTCGCAAATTTTTATTAGAAGGTATAATGGAATTGTTGAGCTGGTGTCTTCCACGAGCAGGGAGTATAGAGCTAAAGGTGACACAGGCTTTTGGAAAGCAATCTCTACACAGAGAGATTGCCTCCTTCCAAGTCTGCATGGGGATAGGACCACTGGGACAGTCATTTATCCCTACATGCACAATGACTGTGCTGACTTGATCCTGTGGCACCATATCTCTGAGGGATTGAATGAGATTCGTGACAGTTAAACCTCTTACACAGACTTTAAACAGTGAGTCAATTTGCGTTTCTAAACGTCTAGGGTTGATAAACTTAATGACAGAGTCACCAATAAGAAGGGAGGAAGTTTCTGCCGGAATAACTATATTATTCAAGACCTGTTCAGGGTTTACTTTCATTTTTGCAGGAGACTGCTTAGTTTCCAGCTGAGTTTGTCTTACTGGTTTTGAGACTACATGCTCCTCGTTTGCGGAACTGGAAACTTGTTCCTTAAGATCCTGGTCCTGTCTGAGAGATGAAAGTATCTCAAAACTGTTTTTGAGAGGAACATTTACCACATTTACCATACCTCTCTTAGTGCCTGCAGTTTGAGATGGTAAGTTTTCTTTTGTGGCCTCCTCAGTAATGTCATTAACAGACACAGAGTGGTCACTAGAGTCACCCTTTACTGCTGTGTGCACAACTGACAGAGGCGGTGAAGAACCACCAGAAACTTGTTCCTCTGTGCCTTTGTCACATATGGTTTTATCAATTACATCTGTGGCTGGCATGCTGTACTGTGTGCCTACAGTTTTATTGGAGTCAGATTTTGACTTTAGTTGCCTTACTTGAGAATGAACTGTCCCTAGAGTAGTTTTTAGACAGTGGTTTTCTTTCATGAGGCTGTTGATAGTAGCATCACATTTAGACAGGCTAGCTTGTAAACTATCAATGGCAGTCAAAAGTGACTTGACCTTGAGGTCAATGTGGTGCTTGAGCTCATGTTTGATGGATAATTTACAGTCTTCCAGTTTAGATGAGAACTCCCCATCTTGGTCAGTAAGTTTAGTAAACAAAAAATCGAGAGTTGTTTCAATGGAATCCAGTTTTTCAGTTATGGTTTTGTTGGCATGCTGAGAGGGACACAGAGTCCGTCTTCGATAACGTTTTGTTTGTTTCGCCAGTTTAGGTGTACGTTTCATACTTTCAGTTCTGTGTGGTGTACACACACCATTGTCAGACATTGCGCTAGGGCTCACAGTGAGCTCACAGCCTTTGGTACATTCATGACCATACTCTTGTTTACTGGTTGGGAGAATCAGGCTCACTTCAGTTTTGTTTGTACAGGGGGTTAACAAAGAAGTGTCTAACATGTCCAGAAGAACATTATCATGGACAGATTCTTCCGCTGTGGTGGAAAATGAGGGGTGAGAGGGAGAGACAACTGTCATGTCATTTGCGGGTGCAGTCAATGGTAAACTGCTTCCGTCATCAGTTAGAAAGGTTAGAGGAAGTGTGAGTAAGGTATGTCGAAGTGTGTTGGAATCATTATTTTCACAGAACATCAAAACAACATCTTTCAACACTTCACATTCATCTTTGTCCCATTTTGCACAGTCGATTCCCTGACACAGTAGGGTTCCTGTGCCTTGTCGTGCAAAATACAGGGACAGAGTCACAATTTTTACATCGTTATTAAAAACACGAAGAACTGACTTTGACAGCTGGGTAGGTACTTGATCCTCGATCCATAGTGGGAGACACAGAGGATTTTCTTTATTATCATAGTCAGTTTTTTCAATCAGAATAGTATCATTGTTAATAGAAGCATAACGATAATATAAACAGTTTCTCCATATGAGCAGTTCTTTTTCTGAACAAGAAAACCTTTTCTGGAGGCAATCCAAGGTTGGTTGTAATTTGGCATCACAACTTGTTGGGGTATTAGACATTGTCACTGTTTACTTTCTCTCTGACAGCTTGTTGTGTCAACGTCATTCTTCGGTGCGCCAGCCTCTTCGGACATGGGACAGGCAAGGGAGCTAACAGGCAGCCATAACAGTCATACACTTTACGGGAGTTCACTGCCCGTCAGCGTTGTCAGGGTTATCAACACAGCACGAACATGCCAACACGTATTTTAGACAGGGGAGTTAATTCCCCATCATCACATACTGCAACGTGTGCACACAGGCTGTAAACAAACACACACACACACACTGCCACGTCACTCTCTCCACAGCACGTGCAAAACTAGCAGATACTGGATTACACACGCAGGCCCATTGAACAAATATCAATGTCAATTTTCCTTCATAATCTTATGTAGATAATTAAACATCAATTAAGCGTCCATACCTTCTTTTTAAGCAAAAACAATTAACAGCATTGCTTTCACCACACATTCATTGACACATAGGTAAAATCTTGAAAAGATTGGTATAGGCCTACATTAATACAGTGAAAACTGCCAACATTGGCACAGCTATGCAAAACACGTCAAGCATCAATGAAAGCAAAGAAATACGCTGAGAGAGAAAGAGAGAGAGAGAGAGAGAGAGAGAGAGAGAGAGAGAGAGAGAGAGAGAGAGAGAGAGAGAGAGAGAGAGAGAGAGAGAGAGAGAGAGAGAGAGTAATAGCATCCCTTCCCCCACAAAAACCACCATCACCAAGAATAAAAGTTGAACCTATGGTTTTAAGAAGGGTATACATTTAACAAACGCATAGGCCCCCCACTGGATATATTGATCATTATTCAAACAAAAAAGCTAGTTACATATTCAACAAATACATAATCCCCCACTGGATATATTGATAATCATTCCAAACAAAAAAGATAGATACGCATTCAACAAACACAATCCCCACCCGACTCAAACAGAGGACAATGCACCGAGGGGGTACAGTGTTTGCTGAAAAATATAAAAAAAACAGTTCAAACCTTTCAAATTTGTTTGTATTGTCCTGAGTTTTGATTCAGAGGCTAGTCTTTCTGGAAAAAAGTGGTTTTTATTTCTGTGGTTGGCTTAATGCGTGCAGTACGAATGCAAGTGTGACGTATGGTGGATCGGTGGTCTACAGGTAACGCGTCTGGGTGCTAGTCTTTTGGATGAGACGATGAACCGAGGTCCTGTGTGTTACACATCATTATCTAGCGCACGTAAAAGAACCCATGGCAACAAGAGAGCTGTCCCTGGAAAAAGTCTGTAGTAAAAAGCCAGTCTGATAGGGAAACAAATACAGTTGCAGACAGGAAAAATAACAGCAAAAAATGATGGTTGGTGCTGCACTTGTGGCGACGCGCTCTACCCGGGGAGAACAGCCCGGGTTTCACGCAGAGAAATCTGCTGTGACATAAAGTGGCAATAAATAAAATGAATTAAAATAAAAACTGCCTGAATTTAACCCTTATGTGCAGACATATTCTTCTAGAACGGGTGCCTCCGTGGCGGCTGGAACCTGGACCCTCAAATCAC
>CM060332.1:57043441-57060941 GCA_030674155.1 Stramonita haemastoma | reverse complement strand
CCCTAACTGCAAGTAGCAGGCATTCTTCAGTTCCTTCAGAATATGGAGTTGCCCTCTAGGTGTTTATTCTGGTACAGAGAGGAGAGCGGCTGGCCATGTAGATACCAGAATGACAGTCCCTATGGCAGAGGGCACAGATGAAGTCTGACGCTGGTCTGTCTGCCTGGGCTGTAGCCTTTCTTCTCATTCTCTCTGCCTCGTGCTGCTGACTCCATCTCTGACTGGGTTTGTACCAAAGAACTGGGTCATTCTCAAGTCTTCCAAATTCTTTGGCATAGATGATGTACTATTGTTTCAATTTCATCTGTACTTTTAACTTTAGTGTTACGCAGCTTGGACACAAGAAACATGATTGAAGTCACTATCTTCCCGTGATCTTGTTCTGGCATAAATCACTTGGCAAAGGGATTTATACCAGTGGTTTGCCATTGCCATTTGATCCCTGTCCTGTTAGCACTGCATTCTGATATATTATCCCTGTCCTGTTAGCACTGCATTCTGATATATTATCCATCTCCTGTTAGTATTGCCTTCTGATATAATATCCATCTTTTTGCTCGCATTGTCTTTTGATATATCAGTCTTCTCCAGCTAGCATTGCTTTCTGATATATTATCCCTCTCCTGCTAGCATTGTCATAAAGGAAACACTATAAACCAGAGGGAGAGAGAGATTGAGAGAGAGAGAGAGGGAGAGGGAGAGGGAGGAGAGAGAGAGAGAGAGAGAGAGAGAGAGGAGAGAGAGAGAGAGAGAGAGAGAGAGAGAGGAGAGAGGAGAGAGAGAGAGAGAGAGAGAGAGAGAGAGAGAGAGAGAGAGAGAGAGAGAGAGTCTGATGATTTATTCATGTTTAGGTCATGCCCTTTTTGAAGGGGTTGGTGAACAACAACAAAAAGTACAATAACACTCGATGACAGAACAAAACAAAATCAATATATAAGTCACAGTTAACATCATAATTACATTAAAAACAATCAATCAACTGGGACGTTGCAGTATCTCGAAGCTTAAATGCCTTATGCAGAAAAAGAGAAAAATTCCAAACATCAGAATGCCTTGCAGATGCCATCAACAAACTTAGCTTAAACAAACATGGTTGTTGATAATATTTCACTGGGATGAATCGCTAAGTCTAGTTAAGGCAGGGCAGCAGAACACAAAATGTACTTCATCATCTTTCTCCCATCCACATAAAGGACAAATTAACTCAGTGTGATCATATTGTTTGTACCTATTGTGATGGGTTGCCAGATTTGACACGCCCATGCTAAATCTTGTCACTATAATTTTCAGATATCTCTCCATGCTTGACGTTAAGCATGGTTTTATTTCATGACTACTACAGAAAGTTCTATACAGATTAAACCTTTCAATGTTCTGAATAAGATCATTCCATTTCTGCCATCTACAATCGACTAAGCGCTGACGAACAGTTTTTATGAATACATCTACATTTCCAACGCCCTGATTCAACCATACATCACCAAAGCCATATTCACATAGCCAGATGCGAACATCAGTTACCCAATTCTTTTTACCCTAACATCTAATTCAAACAACATTTGTAGGCTTTAAAAGGTATGCGTCTTTCTCCATGTACAAAATCTTAATCCAGTAACGTATGCATTGAACAGCAGAATTTAAATATATAGGAAATCTACCAGTTTCACCGTACACCAGATCATATGGTGTACGCCTTTCTACAGCTAAAAACTTTTTCAAGGCAAACAAATGAACAGATTCACAACAGAGTGCAGCTTTGTTTGATCCCCACAGTTCAGAGCCATACTGTACAACTGGCTGGACTCGTGAATCACAATTTTCAAGAAATAATTTTAAGGAAGAATTGTTTAATGTAGATAACCTTTTCATTATACACAACAGAGAGTTTTTCCCCTACTCGCAACATCTTTACATGGAGAAACAAAACTCAGTCGAGTGGTAAAAAAAAATCCTAGATACTTATAAACATTAGCTACAGGCATTATTTCCCTATCGTAAGTCCATCTTTCTCTAGCACCCAAGTAACCTCCCTTTCTAAATTCAAGAATATTGCTTTTCTTCATGTTTACTTTTAACTGAAGTGAGCCAGCAGCACGATGTAAGTTGTTGAGTTGGTTTTGCAAACCAATTACTGTCTCTGATAATAAAATAACATCGTCAGCCAAAAGAAGAATGAAGAGTTCAAATATATCAAAAGAAAAGGACACACTGTGTCTTCCATTCTGTATCACTTCAATAACTAGTTTATTAATAAAAAGTGAAAATAATATTGGACTGCACACATCACCTTGTTTCACTCCTGCTGTACACTTAACATAATCTGTCAACGCAGTTCCACGCCTTACCTTACATTTCACATTCTCATACATACTTTGAATACAATTATACAATTTCCCGTTCACTCCATTTTTAAGTAAGATTGGCCATACAAATTTGGGCACATAGATGACAAGAAAGAGACATACAGAGAAAGAGAGAGAGAGAGAGGAGAGAGAGGAGAGAGAGAGAGAGGAGAGAGAGAGAGAGAGAGAGAGAGAGAGAGAGAGGAGAGAGAGAGAGAGAGAGAGAGAGAGAGAGAGAGAGAGAGAGAGAGAGAGAGAGAGAGGGAGAGGAGAGAGAGAGAGGAGAAGAGAGAGAGAGAGAGAGAGAAGAGAGAGAGAGAGAGAGAGAGAGAGAGAGAGAGAGAGAGAGAGAGAGAGAGAGAGAGAGAGAGAGAGAGAGAGAGAGAGAGAGAGAGAGAGAAGACAGACAGACAGACAGACAGAGAGACAGAGAGACAGACAGAGACAGACAGAGACAGAGAGACAGAGACAGAGAAAGACAGAGAAAGACAGAGAAAGACACACAGAGAGAGAGACAGACAGACAGACAGATAGACAGATAGACAGACAGACAGACGACAGACAGACAGACAGATAGACACAGAAAGAGAGAGAGAGTCAATTTACATTACATAAAAGCCTATATCAAACATAAGCACAAAGAAGAACTATCAAAGATATCACAGTTTTCAAACACTAATACATTCTTCAATTAATGTAAACTAACAGCATAACAACAAACGACAGACAACAGACATCAGAGACACAAGCAGACAGATATACAAACAGAAGTATTCTTTGGCCAAGTATTATTGTCTATTTGTTTGCTAGCTTGCCAACTTGCTAGCGTCTTTGTCTCTTTGCCGCTTTTTTAAACCTCTAATATTTTCTTTTATTTGCTCCCAAACTCTGCAGAGTAAAGATTACTGCAGGATTCTGGCGCATGTTCAAACATGGACACCATTTCCAGTGACCATGAAGGTCTAGAGGACAACACCACACAATGGACAACGACGCCATCATTCACACAGTACCCGGAATACCAAGCAGCTGTGATCATCTGGAAAACTTTACCCCCATGCATTCTTCTCCTGGGAGTCTTTGGAAACATCGCCACCATCTTTGTCATGCGTCGCACTAAGGACCACAACTCCTCTCAGCATGTTATTCTAATGTCCCTTGCCATGTCAGATCTCATCGTTCTGTGTGCTGCTCCTCCACTTCCGTGGACATTGCACGTTTTCTCTTTCAAAATCAGTTCATCCCATATTTTACTTTGTAAAATTTATAGCTTTATAAATTATGTCAGTGGCGTCACGTCTGCCTGGCTGGTGACCTGTGTGACAGTGCAGAGAACAATGGCAGTTCTGTGGCCACACAGAATGAGAGTCATGTGCACTGTGAGAAGAACGTGGATTGTCATAGCAACGCTTATCCTCTTGGCTTGTGCTTTGTACTCCCACATTTTGATTGGATTTAAGATAAATAAAAAGAATACTTGTTCTGCTTTGCCAGGACCTTATAAAGAATTCTTCAACTTCACCTTCACTTGGATAGATCTGTGCTTGTCCTCGTTCTTTCCCACTGTCTGCCTGGTTGTCTGTGACGTGATATTGTCTGTCACTCTGTTTAAAGCAGCTTTATCATCTTCAATAATGACACGAGTTGATCCCAATGCTAACACAGTGCAGGGCACAGACAGTCGCAGGAAAATGTCCACAAGGACAACAGTCAGGGTTCTGGCAATATCCTGTGCTTTTCTGGTTCTGACCTTGCCAGTCTGTGTGTGTTTGGTCTGGGGGCCCTACTTCAAAACAACCAGCCTGCAAGCAAATGCTGTGTTTCAGCTGGTGTATACTGTAACACACCAGTTATGGTACACCAACAGTGCCATCAATTTCTTCCTCTACTGCTTGACTGGGGCCAAGTTCAGAAGGGAATTTTTTAGCTGGATCTGCTGTGGTGCTGCAAGGGTCTCTGCTCCATCAGCACGTGATACAACTGTTGAGGCAAAGACACCAGTGTTGTAGAGACAAGAACTTGCACAAATGACTTTATTAGCACATTTTTCTAACACGTGAGTACTCACAAGCACACACCTACGTACACGCACCCTGAACGAGGTAAAAAAAAGGAGTGTGTGTGCATGTGTGGATAGAAGGGTGTGTGTGTTGCTTCTGTGTTCACACACACACACACACACACACACACACACACACACACACACACACACACACACACACACAGAATCACACACACACACACACACACACACACACACACACACACACACACACACAGAATCAAAACACACACACACACACACACACACACACACACACACACACACACACACACACACACACACACACACACACACACTAAGTGGTCAATCACCACAAATATATTTGCATTTCACCTGTTCCAGTTTCTGCTAGGAGCCAGTTCAGCAGGTGGGGGATCAGGATGGTGCATTATCCATGGCGCCCATTCCTGTTTTCGTTAAGCTTGGTTGAGGTGCTGACTTTTGTGGAAGAGAAGCAAGTTTACTGCCTAGTTCAATTTTTGCCACCTAGATTAACTAAAGAAACGTTGTGTAAGAGGTCAACGGTGTCCATTAATCAAAAGAGACCTGTAGCGTTCTGGCAGTAAGAATACACATAATTTTTAACTCTAAAGTCAATTTTGGAAGTGAAGTATAAAATTGTTTCACTTCATTGTTCATCAATAAGAGAGACTGATAATGAATCAGGCGTGGCATTTGACGTTTTCCTTTATGGCACCAAAGTGCTCCTTGTTTCTGGTCCACTGATTGTTGTTCCTCAAGATGGCCACCAGTGACCCCCAACATACAGCAAAAGCTGTCAGAGGGATTAATGCACATACCACCGCAGGACACGGGAGGAACTGGATTCCTGAGCTCTTGAGTTCTTGCGTGTTGTTCCCCTTCCCTATGAAAGAGGACCAGCCAGAACACTGTTTTGGGCACTGATCAGATTATGTCTGGCCTTACTTTACCCAGAAACAACAGCCCCCAAACAATCCAACCCCTTGGCCTGTTTGAGTGATGCAGGCAAATTGTCTCCAAAGAGTTTATCAGTAGTAACACATTACTGTCACTGCAAAGTCCAACAGCACTGGCTGGATTCAAACAAGGTGTGACTGCTTCCAGCCTCCTGAGAGAGACAGAGAGACAATGACAATGACAATATTTTATTGTGCCAAGCTTTTTAAGCCCATTCACAAGGGGACAGCGGGAAGGGAACTGGGCACAAACACATATTTTCAGAAACACACAAAAAATGTATCGTTTCTACAACCCAGATGGTCGACATGGCATGGATTGCACGACATGGTGAAGTGGTTTACATTCAAATTACGATGTATTGTTGTGGAACACTTTCGCCCTTTGCAAATTGGGGAAAAAAGGGGAGAGTGCCACAACAAAAATAAACATCGTATAACAAGTCTGTAACAAGGCTTCCATAACGCTACGTTCTGTCAGGTCCGTTGGCTCGTGCACTTTCAAACACGTGAAAAAGCTAACTCAATATGCGTAACCCTCCTGTTTTGCTCTCTCTCTGTCTCTGTCTTTCTCTCTCTCACACACACACACACACACACACACACACCGCGCGCGCGCGCACGCACGCACACACGCACACACGCACGCATATACGCACAACTACACACACGCGCTCGCTCGCGCGCGCGCGCGCGCTCGCGCACACACACACACACACACACACACACACACACACACACACAACACACACACACACACACACACACACACACACAGAGGCAACCATAGTCACATCTAACCCAGAAAATATCTTATAGCATCCATCATAACATGAAGAATACCCAGTCGAGCACTAATTCTGTCTTTAATTCTTTCACGATTGGCAAGTGTCCACAGTTGCAGCTTTGAATAAATTTCTTTTTCTTCCCGAGTCATGTGTCTAGTGTTTCTTTTAGCAAACCAAAAATAATCTGCAGGGTTGTAAGTGTCATTTGCCCAGGTGAACTGAAAAACCATGTCTTCACTTTTGCATAAGATAGTGTCAGGGATGTCGTCAGAGATGTACACATGAGCAAACTCGTTGTTTCTAGAAAAGTTTCTAAGATTTCTCTGCAAGGATCTGTTTCTCAGCTCAGCCACATAGTCCTTTATAGTGTCTCCATTGTAGCCTGCATCCTGAAGCTGATCTAGGTAAGTATCACAGTCGTCCTCCTCCGTCGTCGACGGCGTCACGTCAGGTACAGGCACGTCAACCAGGTCAATTTCACTGTGTTGTTGTTGAGCCACTGTGTCAGCTGCAGGAACCGTGACAGCACGTGACGCTCGGCGATAATCCTGTGCAGGAAGCAAGAATTGCGGTGGCGGGTGGTTTGGAGAGAAGGAGGTGTCAGTGTGTGAGACAGACTGGGTGACGGGGGGTGTTGATATAAACAAACTTGGTGCAGAATCCAGCAATGCACTTGCGTCTCCTTGCCTCTCCTCTGTCTGTCTCCTCTCCTCTGCCTGTCTCCTCTCCTCATTCCGTCTTCGATCCCTGGTGATCTGACTGGGCGGCTTTTTACGGAACTATACGGGTCTTTGTTGACCCGCCATGTTCCCTTCCCTGAGCCAGCCTTCAGTCGCAAAACTACGGTCGTTTGGTCGCCTTCTCCACACACCTTCCACGAGGTGATGCAGTGGTCTTGTAGCAGGGCACCTAGTGTCACATCCAGCGTTGTTGGCAGCCCAACAACTGGCATGGTGCTGATTTATTTGGTTTTTCAAATGCAAAATACACGCAGCAAAATTCACCCTGCCTTCATCAAAGGGAGATCACCCACCGAGCCCCTGGAGAGAGAGAGAGAGAGAGAGAGAGAGAGAGAGAGAGAGAGAGAGAGAGAGAGAGAGAGAGAGAGAGAGAGAGAGAGAGAGAGAGAGAGAGAGAGAGAGAGAGAGAGAGAGAGAGAGAGAGAAGAGAGAAGACAGAAGACAGACAGAATAGACAGACAGACAGACAAAGAGACAGACAGACAAGAAGACAGGACAGACAGAGAGACAGAAAGAGACACAGACACAGAGAGACAGAGACAGAGAGAGAAAGACAGAGATACAGACAGACAAACAGACAGAAGACAGAAGACAGAGACAAAGAGAGAGAGACAGAGAGAGGGCAGGGAGAGAGAGGCAGAGAGAGACAGAGACGAGAGAGACAGAGAGGAGACAAGAGAAAGACACAGAGAGAGATAACACAGACAGACAGACGGCAGGCAGAGACAAAGAGACAGAAACAGAGAGAAGGGGAGAAAGAGGAGGAGGCGGCGAATTATGTAAATGTTTTTTTTTCCCCAATACGTTGAAGTATGGTTTGTTATCATGTATGGATCAAGAAGGTCATATAGTTTCGTTTGAAGTTGATATAGTGGTTGGCATTGTCTAAATAAATCAGGAATAAGTTCTACAGCATTTGACTTTATTACAGTCATCCATCATCCAAAGCCTTTTTATGCCTTCTTGGCATGTAAGGCAGCAACAAAGGTTCTCCACTCCTGCCTGTCTCGGGCCAGTTTTTAAATGATTCCCAGGAGTGTTGGAGGGTCGGTCTTCAGCTCTGTTTCTATTGTCCGACGCCAGGTGTTCTTGGGTCGTCCTCGCTTGCGTTTTCCCTCTGGTGTCCAGTGGAGGGCTGTTCGGGCGATGTCCCCTTGTTCCCGTCGGCTGATGTGTCCTATCCATCTCCATCGTCATTGCATAATGATAGTATCTATATTTTCTCGGTTGCAGCGGGCCAGGAGTTCTTGGTTGGAGATGGTCTCAGGCCAGAAGATGCGCAGTATTTTCCTGAGATTCTTCGTGCGGAATGTAGACAGTTTGTTAATGTCACTCTCAGTCATCCTCTAGCATTCCGAGCCATACAGGAGGGTGGAAAGTACGCAGCTCTGATACAGTCTTCAGAATCCCTCTCCTGTCACAGTGAACGGAGAAGAACTACCAACAACTGAAGAGTCCACATACCTCGGGAGTTTAACAGTAAACTAGATTAAAAGGTAAAGAGTAAAGAGGTGAAGGTGTCCCATAACCTATGTGGTCATAGGGGAGCAAAGCACCAGAAACCTCACCTTCTCCAAGGACCAGTATATTGAGGGTGGCACCCATCTCCTCTCCCTTGCTGCTTTACCTTCCCTGACCCTAAAGATGCAGGCACCTATTTACAGCTGTATAAACATAGGGTCTATGCTGGAGCCAAGGCGTGCAATGGTCATACATCCAGTTGGTA
The DNA here is from genome assembly GCA_030674155.1 of Stramonita haemastoma. Classification (NCBI taxonomy): domain Eukaryota; kingdom Metazoa; phylum Mollusca; class Gastropoda; order Neogastropoda; family Muricidae; genus Stramonita; species Stramonita haemastoma. The sequence continues at coordinate 57,052,342 of CM060332.1, read as the reverse complement.
GCCATGCTTGATGCTGCTTAACCTTAGCTTCGGGAATTCGAATGCTCTGACCACTGAGCTATCCCATCCCGAAACTAGATTAGAACAAATCTGTTCTTGGTTTAAGGAAACTTGGCTTTCCAGTATGTGAGGAATGATTTGTTGGAAAATTGCGTTTTAAGGATGAGGGAACAATTCGTGTCATTATCATAAACATCATGACCCCTTTGTTGTATTTAAATATTGGGTTTAGGGGGAGACTATTTACTCGAACATAACATATTTCTAGCAAACTTGTATTCTCACCAGAAGCAGACAGAAATTAATAGAAAGACAGCATCAGAGAGTGGACTGGCCTTGAGTGGAACGATTTGCTGAGGACAGCAGAGGACAGTGGGGAACAGCGGAAGATTGTTGCAAAATCATCAGTGGTTCCCCACAGTCACCCCCCCTCCCCTCCACTGTCTACAAGATTATGGTACAGGTGATGGGGAATATGAAGGTGAAGGAAGGCAATGCGATTCATACTGTGGTAGAGCATCACCAATGTTGAATTGAGCATAGTCATCAACAAGCTGACAGCTCTCATACAGTTTAACTATACGAAAGGGCCTTGAGAACCACTCGTTATGTTGTTCATTGTTTTTATTTTAAAGATAACGGAATAAGTATTCATGTACTTTTTTAACACTCAGCCCCTGTGTGAACACTGTATTGTGATTTGTGTCATTCCTTCCCACCGGCACTCAATCGTTTACAATTATGAAAGATGGAAGCTTTTAAAGCGTGCACAGGATGTTCTGCATTTGTTTGCACATGAGACCACAGATTACAGTTTCATTCAAAAACACACTTGAGAGAGTGAAGTCAGCACTCCGTGTAAAGGTTTCCTGTGAACAGACATTTCAATGATGTCTCAAACCTGGGCTCGAACCCAGCCCATCAAATCATGATAGCAACACGATGACACAACACAAAAACCCCAAAAGAGCTAGCCAAGTCTTTCTGTGAAGGGATTGGCTTCAATTGGTGTGACTTTCTCCTTGTTCTTAATTTGTCCAAAGAAAGCAAACATGGCAGCTGCAGCACTCTAACAAAATACAAGGCAGAGGCACATTTACAACAAGACTTTTATTCCAACTTTCCATTCCAAAAACTCTAAGCTAACATGCCCCACACCCATCCCCTAATAAGGATGATACGCTCTCACACATCCACACACACTCCCACAACATGTTCACAATGGAGGGGGGAGGGAGACAATGAGGATAGATAGAACATAGGGACACTCAACTCAGTGCTGAGGCAGTGCTGACATTGAGACAATGGATGCACGTCAGCAACACTGGAAAAGGTCCCAGAAGCAGCTTCGGAAGTTCTTCAGGAGTGATGTCGGTCCTCCTCACGCGGTCTTCCTCTATCCTTCGGATGGGTCTGTGGGAATACTCTACCAAAAGCTGTGCCCACACAATGAACATCACCTCACAAAATGAGTATCAACCTCTCCCTCCACCCTGCACTTTCCCCCACCTTGGCAATCAATACAATTTCCATCTATGATAAACTGCTCCTCTGAGGTTGTAATTATCATTTTAACATTCGTTTAAAGTAGGCCGTGGCACAGACATACAAATATACAATGATAATCTTTGATTGATTATTGAAACTCAAGATTACCGGGGATAGTACTCAAATTAGACAACGCTGGTGTGTCTGTGAAAACACTAGAAACTATAAAAAAAGAAATGTGCGCTGAAAATGATAAGTCTCAGAAAAAAACGAATTTTAATTGTTTGAAAAATCCTACCCTCTCTCTTCCCCCACCAAGGCACAGTTCGAGAGAAGGAACTATTGCAATAAAACATAAAATGGGCAGAGTGAGTCAATAGTTGTAACAAAACATTTGCCTGTACTTAAGCAAACAACGATGGACACTTCCATGTGTCTGAACTGAACAAAGTAATTTCAATTGATGCCCACACACTACCTACCTCAAATCAAGCAGCTTGTGTAAGGCTACAAAACCATGGTTTCCCTATGTACACGGTACCCTGCACTCAGGGGTGCAGAAAACACAAACAGTAATGAAGGGTGGGGGTGGGGAAAGGGGTGTTCATGCCCCTGCGCTTCACTATGACAACACACTCCCTATAGCTCACTGTTCCTATCTGCATCTCAATGTAAGGGGTCATCCCCAGTAGACATCTGACTGAGGTAGTTCACACCCTTGTTGTCAACTCCTTTGATCAGCCAGAAGTCAAACGAGAGAGACTGAAGCTCAATGGCCCATCCCATGAGCCGGAGACTTACCGGGGTAAGCAATGCAAGTACTGGAGGGGGTTGTGGCCACTCTACAGCACAAAATGCCAACAATAGAGATAAGGTAAAAAGCTAAAGGTATCCCATAACCTGTGTGGTCGTAGGGGAGTAAGGCGTCAGACACCTCAGCTTCTCTAGGAGCCAGCATGTTGAGGGCTACGCCCATCTAGTCTCCCTCGCTGCTTTACCTTCCCTGACCCTAAAAAGGGCAGGTACACATTTACAGCTGGGTAAATTGGGGGAACTGTGCCGATGCCAAGGTGTGCAAACGGTCATCCATCCAACTGTAACCATGCTTAACTTTACTGGGGAAAAGACAAGGCTGCTTGCTCTCACCTACTCTCTTTAACATCTTCCTTGAGAGAATAATTACTGATGCACTGGAAGATCATGAAGGAACAGTCGGCATTGGAGGCAGAACAATTACCAACGTGCGTTTTGCTGATGATATCGATGGACTGGCAGGAAAAGAAGAAGAGTTAGGTTAGTGGAATGCCTCGACAAGACTTCAACAGCCTATGGCATGGAGATCAGTGTGCAGAAGACCAAGCTGATGACCAACAACATCAACGGCATCAACACCAACATCAGGGTCGGTGGTCAGAATTTGGAAATGGTACAAAACGTCAAGTATCTGGGAGCAATCGTAACAGACAAGGGATCCAAGCCTGAAATACTCACAAGGATTGCACAGACAGTTACAGCACTGACACAACTGAAGACCATTTCGAAGAACAGGGACATATCGCTCAGCTCAAAGATTAGGCTGATGCGCACTCTAGTCATCTCAATATTCCTGTATGCTTGTGAGTCATTGACCCTCACAGCGGATCTAAAAAGGAGAATACAGGCCACAGAGATGAGATGATTTCGCAGACTCCTTGGCATCTCTTACAAAGACCACATCACTAACGAAGAAGTGAGAATCAGAATCGGTTAAGCCATCGGGCCCTTTGAAGGTCTCCTGACCATAGTAAAAAAAAAAAGCAAACTGAAGTGGTATGTGCACGTCGCAAGATCAGCAGGGCTTGCCAAGACGATTCTGCAGGGAACTGTGCAAGGCAGGAGAAGGAGAGGCAGGCAGAGAAAGAGATGGGAAGACATCCGAGAGAGGACGGGCCTCAGGCTGAGTGACACCCTGAGAAAGGTCGAGGACAGAGGGAAATGGAGAGAGCTGGTTCCAAGGTCTTCCGTGGCGCCCATATGGTCTAAATAGACTATGGGATAGAAGAAGAAGAAGACTGGGGGGAAGCAAGCGCTCTGACCTTTCAGCTATCCCATAGAGATAGGGGTGAAATTTTCTTGTCTCACACACGAAAACAGTTATGATAACTGTTATGAACGGTGCTCTATGGATAAAATATTTCAAAGAAATGGTAAAAGACTTATAAATATATGTGTTGATTATGAAATGAGGATATTAAATGGTCGCACACTGGGAGATCTGCAAGGACATTTCACATGTTTTCAGCCACAAGGTTGTAGTGTTGTCGATTATTTTGCTTGTTCTAAATCTATCCAAAAGGAAGTGCGCCATATGAAAGTCGATCAATTAACAGAGTACTCTGATCACTGTCCAGTCCATTTAGACATTTCAATACCAAGAATAGATAACTATAAAGTGTTGAAAAGGAATGATCTGAGAAAAAATAGACACAGTAATACTAAAGATAATAAGAAAATTACAAAGAATGCTTTACCACCCAGTTTTTACTGGGATGAAAATTCAAAACAGAGATGTCAAACCTCTTTTAAACTGTCGACCGTACAGTCACGTATAAAAGATATAAAACGCAAAATGTGTATAACATTAAACACATATAACCAAAATGAAGAAGATATTGATTCAGAAAATGTGCAAAAGTCAATAAATGAGTGTGCTGAAAATGTGTCGGTAATTTTCACTGATGCAGCAAGATTAAGTTTGAAACTTAAAAAACGAAACATTTTAATAAAAAAGAAAAACAGTAAAAAGTGGTTTGATGGACATTGTGCAGAAATGAAAAAAGAAATAAAATCTTTACTTAACGCCATCAATCGGTATCCATTCAAAGTTGCTCTTAGACAAAAGTATTTTTCAAAGAGAAAAGAATACAATAGACTTTTAAAAGAGAAAAAGAGATCGTTCAAAAGCAGTCTTGTTTCGAACCTGCATAACGCAATAGATAAGGATCCTAGTGTATTATGGAAAACTCTGCAACAATTAAGGATAAGTGAAGAAAAAAATACAAGAGAAACAAATTTCCTCAATAACACAAAATGGATGGAACATTTAAAAAAGCTGATAGGAAAAGAACCTTCTGTCAATCAAAAGAGAAAAGAACAAGTGCAAAACATGTACGAACTACTAACAAGACGCGAAAACTCGTACTTAGACAGGCCCTTTACTAGAAAAGAAATCACGGAAGGAATAAAAACTTTAAAAAACAAAAAATCTCCAGGCAAGGATGGTATATTAAATGAAATGATCAAATCCATCACCCCAGATATACTAGGTATACTGGAGTTACTTTTTAAGGTTGTTCTTGATACAGGGTTGTATCCACATGAATGGCAAGTAGGCATCAATATTCCTATTCACAAAGGTGGATGCCCCTAAAACCTGAAAACTACAGAGGAATCACATTGACAAACACTTTCGGTAAATTATTTTGCCAGATACTGAACAATAGAATATGCAACTATCTAGAAGAAAATAACAAACTTGCCAAAGAACAAGCTGGATTTCGAAAGAAATGTAGAACTTCAGACAATATTTTCATTTTAAGTAAACTAGTTGATAACATATGCAAAACAAAAGATAAAAGGTTGTATTCTTGTTTTGTGGATTTTCAGAAGGCTTTTGATAGCATTTGGCATCAAGCTTTAATGGTGAAACTGCATGCAATTGGAATAACTGGTAAATGTCTCAATCTGATTGAAGATATGTATACAGATGCCACAATATATGCAAAAGTAAAAGATACGTTATCTGAAGAAATAGAAGTAAAAGTTGGGGTCCATCAAGGCAACACACTAAGTCCCACACTCTTTAATATCTACATTAATGATATCTTTCAACATATAGGAATGATTGATTCTCCATATATAACGAAAAATGATGTAGTCTCAGGTTTAATGTATGCAGATGATCTTATATTGTTATCAAATACAAAATCAGGTCTCCAATCAAAACTGGATAAATTACATGAGTATTGTCTAAAATGGGGACTCCAAGTAAACAAAGAAAAAACCAAAGTTATAATCTTCACAAAATCTGTACCTAAAATTCCTATTCATTTTAAATGTGGACAAAACCTAATTGAAACTACAGATAGGTATATAAATATCTAGGTATAGTTTTTCATCAGTCAGGAAAGTTTGATGTGGCCCAGGAACACTTAGTCAAACAAAGTAACAAAGCTATTTATTCGCTGAAAAGAGCTCTACAAGGAGGTGTACTAAAAATAAATATTGTTATGCAGTTGTTTGATGCCCTAATAATGCCTATTTTAACGTATGGAAGTGAAATATGGTTTCCTTATGGTTGTAATGTAAAAGATAACTTCAAAATAGATGATTTATTTAAAATGTGCTTAACCAGTCAGTTTCGTTTTGAAAGCACCCACGCAAAATTTTGCAGACAGACATTAGGAGTTCACAAAAAAACAATGGTCTTGCCAGTTTTCGGAGACTTAGGCAGATACCCATTAACGTTAAAAGTTATTAGTCATTTAATCAATTTTTGGATTCACATAATAGATTCAAAAGAAAATAGCTATTTGAAATTGTTATATAATGAAATGCACCAAAACAATGAAAAAGATCACTGGATTTATATAATCAAAACAATAATTCATACGATTGGATTCAAGCATGTGTGGAATAATCATAGTACATTAAATATGAAAAGATTATGCTATGCTATAAAAACAAAACTTGAAGAATTATACAGACTGTTTTGGAATCAACAAAAAAAGTTATTTTCTAAGCTGAATTTTTACAACTCTGTTTCACATGTTTACAGATTGGAGCCGTATCTTTTGATATGCAGGAATGAAAATTATAGGCGCCTATTCAGCAGATTTTGCACCAGCTCCCATGATTTAATGATAGAGCAAGGGAGATATATGAATATACCAAAAGAAGAAAGAAAATGCAAATGGTGTAACAAAATAGAAGACGAGTATCACTTACTTGATGTTTGTACATTATATGATGATTTAAGAAAAAAAAATTCTATCTAATGTCAATATTAAGGAAATGAATAATATGAATAACTACAAGAATCTGAGTAAGTTTTTCAACAACGAGGACTGTCTGCTAGATATGATCAAATATGTGCATGATTCTTTTTCCAGAAGAGCAAGAACATAGATACATTACATATGTAAGAATCTACATCTTTTAAGAATGTTAAATACGTTTACGTTTGGTGTCAAATAAGTCTCGTTCTGACTTAAATGGCAATAAAGTTTTCTGATTCTGATTCTGATTCACACTACAGTGAAGCATTCCTACTCTATGATGTGGTAGCACTGCTCAGCCTTGTTTAACTTCTTACTCGCGTATACGATTGGCTGCAAGCCAGATCCATTATCTTGGGGCAAGACTGCCCCCAAGCCGGTTCCAGAGGCATCAACGCGCAGTTTAAAGGGCCGATCCTGATCTGGCAGAATCAGAATGAGGTGACTGGTCAGAGCGTCTTGTAGCTTCTCAAATGAAGTCTGACATTCAGAGAGCTACTTAATATGATTGGGTTCCTTCTCTTTGTTTTGTTAGTCAGAGGAAGGGTAATGTCAGCATATCCTGGATACACATCTGGTGATAACCTGCAAGTCCCAGGAATGATCGAAGTTCTTTCTTGTTATGGGGCATGGAGCCTCTTTATTTTCAGCCACCTTACCTGCTTCAGGACTAATTGCTCCAGCAGTCAGGTGATGTCTGAGGTACCTCAAGTTCAAGCTAACTCCTTGTGAGTTGGGCAGACATAATGACCTTGGCAGGGTGTGTGGAGATCGTAGGCACAACTTTTACATGCTGGATCCACGTCACTGTGGCAATCTATGCATCTCCTTTACATGCTGGATCCACGTCACTGTGGCAATCTATGCATCACCTTTACACGCTGGATCCACGTCACTGTGGCAATCTATGCATCACCTTTACACGCTGGATCCACGTCACTGTGGCAATCTATGCATCACCTTTACATGCTAGATCCACGTCACTGTGGCAATCTATGCATCACCTTTACATGCTGGATCCACGTCACTGTAGCAATCTATGCATCACCTTTACATGCTAGATACACGTCACTGTGGCAATCTATGCATCACCTTTACATGCTAGATCCACGTCACTGTAGCAATCTATGCATCACCTTTACATGCTAGATCCACGTCACTGTGGCAATCAGCAGATCGTCCATAAAGTTGTGGACCTTGGCTTGTCCCAGAGATTCCAGAACATTTGACATCACCCTGCTGAAAACTGCTCCTGCAGGTTTCAGACCAAAGGGCATCACCCCCCACATCACCCCCCACATCACCCCCACATCACCCCACATCACCCCCACATCACCCCCACCACCACCCACATCACCCTCATCACCCCACACACCACCACCCACATCACCACCCACATCACCCCCACATCACCCTCACATCACCCCCACATCACCCCCACATCACCCCCACATCACCCACACATCGCCCCCACATCACCCCCCACATCACCCCCACCACCCCCACATCACCCCCATCACCCCCACCACCCCCACATCACCCCCACCACCCTCACATCACCCCCCACATCACCCCCCACATCACCCCCCACATCACCCCCCACATCACCCCCCACATCACCACCCACATCACCACCCACATCACCACCCACATCACCCCCACATCACCCCCACATCACCCCCACATCACCCCCCCACATCACTCCACCCACTAGAACTGGCCATGAGGAGTGGCGAAAGTGGTTTTAGGACAATCATTGATCCTCGTGGTCATCTCCCAAAACCCCTTGGACAGATCCAGCTTAGAGAAGTACTTGGTCTTTCCCAACCAAGAGAAGATGTGAAAGATATCAGGCAGCAGTTCTGCGTCAAACCTAAGTATTTTGTTGAACTTTGTAAAGTCAACACAGAACCACACCTTGTCATCTTTCTTTCCTGACGAGCACGATGTGTGATGGGTAGGAGGATGAAGAAGGTTCAATTACCCCTAGCCTCAGCATGCTATTGACCTCTGCCTGAACTGTCTCTGTCTCAGAGTGTGGCAATGGATACTGCTTTACCCTCACTGGAGAGTCATCCAGAAGAGGGGTGGTGAAGGGGTGTGAGGATTCGAACCTGGACCCGAGTTATGACAGCCGATAAGTGACTAAGTAATGTGTGAGAACTTTTCTTTTCCTCGAATCAGTAAAATGCTTTGTGTAAGTGCATATAGTGACAATGATGGACAAAAAGCAGGATGTACACATAGAGGGTGGATGTGATAAACAAGTGATTAGAGTGAGTGCACGTTGCACTCTTGATCTACTGAGCTCAGTCCGATTCTCTTTCAAGAGGACTTTTCCTCTGAAGTTAACATCAGTGCCCACTCCACACCACCA
>CM060332.1:57037020-57039520 GCA_030674155.1 Stramonita haemastoma | reverse complement strand
TGTGTGTGTGTGTGTGTGCGTGCGTGCATGTGTGTCTGTAAGTGAGAGAGAGAGAGAGAGAGAGAGAGAGAGAGAGAGAGAGAGAGAGAGAGGAGAGAGAGAGAGAGAGAGAGAGAAGAGAGAGAGAGAGAGAGAGAGAGAGAGAGAGAGAGAGAGAACACAAAAATAACATCCACACACACACATGCACAACCCCCCCCCCTGTTTTCACCTGTTTCAAGTGTGTGTGTGTGTGTGTGTGTGTGTGTGTGTGTGTGTGTGTGTGTGTGTGTGTGTGTGTGTGTGTGTGTGTGTGTGTGTGTGTGTGTGTGTGTGTGTATCTGTCTGTCTGTCTGTCTGTCTGTCTGTCTGTCTGTCTGTCTGTGCGAACTCACATCCGTGTAACATGTTCCAATAAAATCATCTAAGCAATTTCTTGTGTCTATGTCACTGGCGTCTTTACAACCACAGCTGTATCACGTGCTGATGGAGCAGAGACCCTTGCAGCACCACAGCAGATCCAGCTCAAAAACTCCCTTCTGAACTTGGCCCCAGTCAGGCAGTAGAGAACGAAGTTGATGGCACTGTTGGTGTACCACAATTGAGGTGTCACAGCATACATTAAATAAAACAGCGCATACTCGTGTGGGCTTGTTGTATGGACGTAAGGCCCCCAGACCAAACACACACACATTGGCAAGGTGAGAACCAGAAAAGCACAGGATATTGCCAGAACCCTGACCGTTGTCCTCGAGGACATTTTCCTGCGACTGTCAGTGTCCTGCACTGTGTTGACATTGGGATCAACACGTGCCATTATTGAAGATGACGAAACTGCTTTAAACAGTGTGACAGACAATATTATGTCACAGACAATCAGGCAGACAGTGGGAAAGAATGAAGCAAAACACAAATCTATCCATGTGAAAGTGAAGGAGAAAAAGTCTTTGTAAGAACCTGGCAAAATATTACAAGTATTCTCTGGGGTGATCTCAAATCCAATTAAAATGTGGGAGTAAAGAGCACAAGCCAAGAGGACAAGCGTTGCTATGACAATCCACGTTCTTCTCACAGTGCACATCACTCTCATCCTGTGTGGCCACAGAACCGCCATTGTTCTCTGCACTGTCACACAGGTCACCAGCCAGGCAGACGTGACGCCACTGACGTAGACTATGAATACATAAACCTTACATAATGAAATATGCAAAGTATTGATTCTGATATGGAAAACATGCCATATCCACTCTTCTGGAGCAGCAGTACACAGCACGATGAGATCTGACATGGCAAGGGACATAAAAATAATATGCTGAGAGGAGTTGTGGTCCTTAGTACGACGCATGACAAAGATGGTGGCGATGTTTCCAAGGCCTCCCAGGAGAATAATGCATGGAGGTAAAGTTTTCCAGACGATCACAGCTGCTTGGTATTCCAGGTACTGTGTGAATGATGGCGTCGTTGTCCATTGTGTGGTGTTGTCCTCTAGACCTTTATGGTCACTGGAAATGGTGTCCATGGTTGAACATGTACCAGACCCCTGTATGGATCGTTAGTCTGTAGAGTTTAGGAGCAAACAAAAGAAAATAAAAAAAATCATTAGAGCTTTAAAAACCAAGCAAACAAAGGGATAAAGAAGCCTGAAAACTAGCAAGCAAAGAGACAAGAAGGCTTGGCAAAAAATAGATCTATCTCTATCTTATATCTGTCCGTTTGTGTATTTGATGTTTGTCGCCTGTTGTTATTCTGTTAGTCTGTTTATTTCTGAAGAATGCATTAGTGTTTAATGGTGCTGTCGTTGACGTTTATTCTTTGTGCTTTTGTTTGATATAGATATTTTCTGTAGTACAAATTGACTGTCTCTCACTGTCTCTGTCTCTCTGTTTATGTCTCAGTCTCTGTCTCTCTCTCTGTGTCTCTCTATCACTCTGTCTGTCTGTCTGTCTCTGTCTCTGTCTCTGTCTCTCTCTGTCTCTGTCTCTGTCTCTCTCTCTCTCTCTCTCTCTCTCTCTCTCTCTCTCTCTCTCTCTCTCTCTCTCTCTCTCTCTCTCTCTCTCTCTCTCTCTCTCTCTCAACCAGGCAACCCTAACAGGAGAGGGATGATATATCAGAAGGCAATGGCAAACCAATGATAGGAATCCCTTTGTCAAAACCTCCACACATGTTGGAAGAACAAAGAACAACAGCCATAGGACTGCTCCCACTGTGTCCTGCAGGATGGGACAGGAGTTCAGTGCTACTGGGGAGAGAGGATGTGTGACTGGATAAGACAGCCATGAGGACAATACTTTGGTATTTGAGGGAGGGCCAGACTCCGTCACGTACACACTCCTCCACAAATGATTTCATTGTCAATAACCACAGGGAAACTGCCAAGAAAAGAAGAGGGAAAAGAAAAGTTACAGACATAGGAGGTATAATTATTTGGAAATATGGAAGATGCACACCATGCAGGATGAAGGCCATATTGACAAAGCAAAATTAGATCTACTGCTAACTCAACACCAAAACCTGAAGATAA
>CM060332.1:57022020-57032020 GCA_030674155.1 Stramonita haemastoma | reverse complement strand
ACAAAAAAAAAAGCATGACTTAAAGAATGAATGAGAGAAAGACTGAATGAAAGAAAAAAATCAAATGATGGAAAGATGAAAGAATGAAAGAAAGGGTGTGAAAAATGAAAGAGATTAGGAAACAAAGGATGAAAGAAACAGTGGAAGAAAGAATGACAGAAAGAAGTAGATACAGAATGAAAGAAAAACACAATACGAAAGACAGAACAGACAGAAAGAGTAAAAGATAAAGGAAAAAAACATAGAAGTATGTGCCCACTACAGTTGTTGATGCTGTCGAAGCTCTGATTGGGTCGAGTCATCTCCATTGCAATCCCAACAATCTGGAGAACCCTTCTCCACATACCTTTCTCTACGCATGTTCAGATTTCATGTGTCTGTCGTTTGGACAATGAATGATCTGTGGTTTGGACAATGAATGATCTGTGGTTTGGACAATGAATGATCTGTGGTTTGGACAATGAATGATCTATGGTTTGTGGTTTGGACAATGAATGATTTGTTGTCTGGATAAAGACGAAAAGATGTAGTACATTAAAAGAATATTCAAGTATATTTCGAATAATAATAATAATAATAATAATAATAATAATAATAATAATAATAATAATAATAATGATAATGATAATTATAATGATGATGAGAAGAAGAAGAAGAAGAAGAAGATGATGATGATGATGACGATGATGACGACGACGATGACGATGATACTACTACTACTACTACTGATGATAAAGATGATGATGATGATGACTTCAATTTTTAAAAAAATGGTAATACTAATTTTAAAAATATATATATATATTTTTTAATAAATTAAAAAATACTAATTATTATAATAATAATAAAATAATATAAAAATGTTTTTTTAAAAATAATAATAATAATAATAATAATAAAATTTTTAAAAAAATAAAAAATACAATAATAATAATAAAAATAAAAATAAAAATAAAAATAATAATAATAATAACAATAATAATAATAATAATAATAATAATAATAATAATAATAATAATAATAATAATAATAATAATAATAATAATATTAATAATGGCGTGGAAAGTAGATTATCTCCCATATGATGGAGTGCGACAATCTCAGCTTCATGTTTCTATTTAGAGACACACTTGTGAACTGTGGATGCTTTTTTCCCTTGGGTTGTGGTCAAAAACACTTCGTTGCACACATTCGCCTTCTCAGTGATATGTATTTAAGCGTCCTTTTTTGTTTTTAGAAGTTGCCTTATAAACTGTCTGATTATGCCGTGTTCCTGATGTTTGTGAAAAGATGGGACATCAAATAAGTTCACTTTGTTATGAGATGATAATATTTATTACTATACTAATGATTAATTATTATTATAATGATAATGTTAATAATGATGATGATGACAACAAAACTATTAATAGCAATAAGAATATCGCCCAATCTTGTAAAGGAAACAAAATTAAAGCCCTTGCATTCAAAACATTCACAGGCATGCATCTATTCACGAAAGAGTAACGGATTTTGAACACATGCACGCGCTCACACACACACACACACACACACACACACACACACACACACACACACACACACACACCACACACACACACACACACACACACACACACACACACACACACACACACACTTAACACATCTCCTTCGCAAGGGCACATTTTCCCTGAAGTTAACATCAGTACCTGACTTTACTCCCCGCAAAAGTCCTTCAGATGAGACCTGACAAGTCCGTCACAGCCCATCCAGCTTTGGCATGGGAGACAACTGTTTTCTTTCAGGCGAAAAGACAGCAGGAGAATTGAGCCAGAAGACAACAAACAGACAAGAAGGAAATGACAGGAAGACAGGAAGATGGCAGACAGAAAGACAGGGACAGAAACGAGGGAATTCCTAGCCCAGTTTTCAGAAGGTGGCAATGTTATTCATACTGACAGGCGCCCAGCATCCCCACGAGGAAAGTAGGAGTGTGAAAGACACTGGCTGTTCTCTATGCTGGTTGTAATGCTTGCTATTATTTCGAGTACAATGACATAAACACTCACATGCTTTTTTTACGTCCATTTTATCGTATTTTATTCTATTTTTTATATCGAGGAAAATGGGATAAGCACTCTTGTGCTATTTTACATCCACACTCCGTGTGTATGCAGTTTTGTGTAATCTATTCCCACCGGTACACGACGGCCTACTCTTACGAATAGCGGAACAGGATTAACGTGTGTGCAAGATGCTCTGCGTGTGTTCACACACGGGACCTCGGTTTTTAGTCTCACCGAAGGACTTTGGGGGAGAGTGGAGTCAGCACTGATGTTAACACCAGGAGAAAAATCTCCTCGAAAGGGAATCGAACCCGGGTCGTCAAATTGCGAGCGCAATGTCCCCGTCCAGTCCCCGCGTGTATGCACTTTTGGAAATTATAATATTGTCATCTCCTCCTAGCGCCACTCAATGGGCTACTCTTCCAGAAAGTGGAAAAGGTTTTAACGTGTTGGCAATAGGATCTGCGTGCGTTCACACACGGACCTTTATCCTCCTACCCATCACCCATTGTGCCTGTATGAAAGAAAGATGGAAAGGTGTGGTTCTGCGTCAACTTCAGGAAATTCAACAAAGTTCTAAGGTTTGATGCAGAACTGCTGCCTGATATCGTTCACATCTTCTCTCAGCTTGGAAAGGCCAAGTACTTCTCTCAGCTGGATCTGTCCAAGGAGCAAGATAACCATGAAGAATGAAGATTGTCCTAAAATCACGTTCACCACTTTTCAGGCCATATCCAGTATTGGTGATGTGGGGGGTGATGTGGGGGGTGGTGTGGGGGGTGATATGGGTGTGATGTGGGTGTGATGTGGGTGTTGATGTGGGGTGATGTGGGGGTGATGTGGGGGTGATGTGTGGGGTGATGTGGGGTGATGTGGGGTGATGTGGGGTGATGTGGGGTGATGTGGGTGATGTGGGGGTGATGTGGGGGTGATGTGGGGGTGATGTAGGGTGATGTAGGGTGATATTGGGGTGATGTGGGGGTGATGTGGGGGTGATGTGGTGGTGATGTGGGGGTGGTGATGTGGGGGTGATGATGGGGTGATGTGGGGTGATGTGGGTGGTGATGTGGGAGTGATGTGGGGGTGATGTGGGGGTGATGATGGGGTGATGTGGGGTGATGATGGGGGGTGATGTGGGGGTGATGCCCTTTGGTCTGAAACCTGCAGGAGCAGTTTTCAGCAGGGTGATGTCAAATGGTCTGGAACCTCTGGGACTAGCCAAGGTCCACAACTTTATGGACGATCTGCTGATCGCCACAGTGACGTGGATCTAGCATGTAAATGTGATGCATAGATTGTCACAGTGACGTGGATCCAGCATGTAAATGTGATGCATAGATTGTCACAGTGACGTGGATCAAGCATGTAAAGGTGATCCATAGATTGCTACAGTGACGTGGATCCAGCATGTACAGGTGATCCATAGATTGCCACAGTGACGTGGATCCAGCATGTAAAGGTGATCCATAGATTGCCACAGTGACGTGGATCCAGCATGTAAAGGTGATCCATAGATTGCTACAGTGACGTGGATCCAGCATGTAGAGGTGATCCATAGATTGCCACAGTGACGTGGATCCAGCATGTAAAGTTTGTGCGTACTATCTTCACACACCCTGCCAAGGTCATTATGTCTGCACAACTCATAAGGAGTCAGCTTGAACTTGAGGTTCCTCAGACATTACCTTACTGCTGGAGCAATTAGTCCTGAAACAGGTAAGGTGGCTGAAAACAAAGAGGCTCCATGCCCCATAACAAGAGAGAACTTCGATCATTCCTGGGACTTGCAGGTTATCACCAGATGTATATCCAGGATATGCTGACATCGCCCTTCCTCTGACTAACAAAACAAAGAGAAAGGAACCCAATCATATCAAGTAGCTCTCTGAATGTCAGACTTCATTTGAGAAGCTGAAGGGCTCTCTGACCAGTCACCTCATTCTGATTCTGCCAGATCAGGATCGGCCCTTCATACTGAGCGCTGATGCCTCTGTAATCGGCTTGGGTGCAGTCTTGCCCCAAGATAACGGATCTAGCTTGCAGCCAATGGCATAAGACAGTAAGATGTTAAACAAGGCTGATCAGTGCTACCACATCATAGAGTAGAAATGCTTCACTGTGGTGTGTGGGGTAAGAAAATTCTGCCCCTATCTCTATGGGATAGCTGAAAGGTCAGAGCGCTTGCTTTCCCCCAGTTAAGTAAAGTCGAGCATGGTTACCAGTTGGATGGATGACCGTTTGCGCGTCTTGGCTTCAGCACAGTCCCCCAAGTTCACCTAGCAGTAAATGGGTACCTGCCCTATTTAGGATCAGGGAAGGTAAAGCAGCAAGGGAGAGGAGATAGGCGCCGCCCTCAACATGCCGGCCCCTAGAGAAGCTGAGGTCAGTTGCCTCGCCCCCCTACGACCACACAAGTGATGGGACACTTTACCTTTTTACCTTATCTCTGTGGTTGGCTTTTTGTGCTTTAGAGTGGCCACAACCCCTCCAGTTCTTGCACTGCTTACACCTGGTAAGTCTCCGGCTCATGGAATGGGCCATTGAGCTTCAGTCTCCCTCGTTTGACTTCTGGCTGATCAAAGGAGTTGACAACAAGGGTGTGAACTACCTCAGACAGATGTCTGCTGGGGATGACCCCTCACATTGAGATGCAGATATTTATTTTATTTATTTATTTATTCTTGTCGATAGGCATAGTGATCCATAGGGCGTGTGAGCCCTCCTGCATACTTACATAATTATAGGCTTAGGGCGTTGCCATAGTGAAGCATAGAGGAATGGACCCTCGCCATTGCCAGTAAGGTTCTGATGACCCTGACTGCCAGGGTGAAGGACTAGCACTCTGAACAAGGAGGGAGAGGTGTGGTGTCAAGGGGACTGACAGGAAATCAGTCACCTGAACACCCCTTTCCCCACCCCAACCCTTCATTACTGTTTGTGTTTTCTGCACCCCTGAGTGCAGGGTACCGTGTACATAGGGAAACCATGGTTTTGTAGCCTTACACAAGCTGCTTGGTTTGAGGTAGGTAGTGTGTGGGCATACATTGGAATTACTTTGTTCAGTTCAGACACTTAGAAGTGTGATTGTTGATTGTTTTAAGTACAGGCAAATCTTTTGTTGCAACTACTGACTCACTCTGCCCATTTTATGTTGTGTTGCAATAGTTTCTTCTTTCGAACTGTCCCTTGGTAAGGGAAGAGAGAGGGTAGGTTTTTTCAAGCATTTAGATTTCGTTTCGTTTCTGAGACTCATCCTTTTCAGCGCACATTTCTGTTTTTCTTTATACTTCTAGGGTTTTCAAGCTGTGGCAAAGGGTTTGAAAAATAGACGGGACCTCGGACTCATCAGCGTTGCCTAATTTGAGTACTATCCCAGTAATCTGTCTTGTTCCTCTGACTGTAGAAGTATATGTTAAGTTTCAATCAGCAGTCAAACATTATGTTTTGTATATTTTTATGTCTGTGTGACAGCCTACTTTAACAATGTTAAAATGATAACTGTAACCCCAGAGGGGGGATTTATCATGGATGGAAATTGTATTGATTTTCAAGGTGGGGGAAAGTGCATGGTGGAGGTAGGGGTTGATACTCATTTTGTGAGGTGATGTTCATTGTGTGGGCACAGCTTTTTGTTGGGTATTCCCACAGACCCATCTGAATGGGAGAGGAGGACGGCGTGAGGAGGACCGACATCATTCCTGAAGAACTTCAGAAGCGGCTTCCGGGACCTTTTCCAGAGTTGCTGACGTGCATCCATTGTCTCAATGTCAGCACTGCCTCAGCACTCAAGTTGAGTGACCCCCATGTTTTATCTGTCCTCGTTGTCTCCCCTACTCCTCCATTGTGAAAATGCTGTGGGAGTGTGTGTGTGTGTGTATGTGAAAACGTATTATCCTTATTGTTTTTTTTTCTTTGTTTATATTTTCGGCAGGGCGTTAGTGGGTGTTTGGGAAAGGTTGAGGGGGGGAGGTGTATGGGGCATGTTAGCTTAGAGCTTTGTGAATGAAAGTGGAATAAATAGTCTTGTTTGTAATGTGTTGCCTCTGCCGTGTGTTTCGTGAGATTGCTGCAGCTGCCATAGATTTTTTCTGGATGAATTATGAACAATTAGCAAGTCACACCAATTGAAGCCTATCCTTTCAAGGAAAGACTTGGTTAACCCTTTTGGGTCTTTTTGTGTTGTGACATCGGTGTTTTGATGGGCCCACCAGGTTTGAGACACCACTGAAATGTCTGTTCACAGGAAATCTTTACACGGAGTGATAACTTCACTCTCTCAAGTGTCTTTTTGAATGAGACTATAAACTGAGGCCCCATGTGCAAACAAATGCAGAACATATTGTGCACACTTTAAAAACTTCTAACTTTCATAGTTGTAAGCCATTGAGGGAGGTGGGAACAAGTGACACAAATCACAATACCGTATGCCTGCAGGGACTTAATGTTAAAAAGTACATGAATGCTTATTCCATTATCTTTAAAAACAAAAAAAAGAACGACATAACTAGTGGTTCTCAAGGCCCTGTCATATAGTTAAACTGTATGAGAGCTGTCAGCTTGTTGATGACTATGCTCAATTCAACATTGGTGATGCTCTACCACAGTATGAAGTGCATTGCCTTCCTTCTCCTTCATATTCCACTTCACCTGTACCGTTGTCTTGGGGGGGGGGGGGGGGGGTGGGTGATTTTGAAACAATCTTCCGCTGCTCCCCGTTGTCCTCTGCTGTCCTCAGCAAATCGTTCCACTCAAGGCCAGTCCACTCTCTGATGCTGTCTTTCTATTAATTTCTATGTCTGCTTCTGGTGAGAACACAAGTTCGCAAGAAATATTTTATTTTCGAGAAAATATTCTCCCCCTAAACCAAACATTTAAATACAACAAAGGGCTCATGATGTTCGATATAATGATAGGAATTGTTCCCTCATCCTTAAATGGCAAATTTCCAACGGATCATTCCTCAAATAGTGAAAAGCCAAGTTTCCTGATACCAAGAATAGATATGATCTAACCTAGTTTCGCGATGGAAGAGCTCAGTGGTCAGAGCACTTCCTTTCTCCAAGCTACGGTTCTACAGCATGGACCGTGGCTACCAACTGGATGGGTGATCATTTGCACGCCTTGGCTCCAGTACAGACCCTATGTTCATCCAGCTGTAAATAGGTGCCTGCATCTTTAAGGTCAGCGAAGGTAAAGCAGCAAGGGAGAGGAGATGGGTGCCACCCTCAACATGCTGGTCCTTGGAGAAGGAAGGTGGCTGAAGCCTTGCTCCCCTGCGACCACATATGTTATGGGACACCTTTACCTCTTTACTCTTTACCTTTTAATCTAGTTTACTATACACAGGTCCAATGCTGTGGAAGCTTCCTGATTCATTTAGATAATGCCAATCATTATAGAAATTTCAAAGGAAAATCCAGCCCTCTTGATCCATACAAGATAACAAGCCACACTTCAACCTATTGGAAATAGAAGTTTTAGATTTACCTGTACGTAAATAGCCCCTTCCTCTTCCTTCTTCCTTTCTCTATGTCTGTCTGTGTGTCTGTCTGTCTGTGTGTCTGTGTCTGTGTCTGTGTGTGTCTCTGTCTATCTGTGTGTCTGTCTGTCTGTCTGTCTCTTATTTGTCTCTCTCTTTCTCTCTCTGTCTCTGTGTCTGTGTCTGTCTGTCTGTCTGTCTGTCTGTCTGTCTGTCTGTTCTCTCTCTCTCTCTCTCTCTCTCTCTCTCTCTCTCTCTCTCTCTCTCTCTCTCTCTCTCTCTCTCTCTCTCTGAAAAGTAAGTATATTTTTCTAAGGAATCTAGTGCAGTGAGGACTACTCCACACTAATTGTCAGCTTTAGCACTGTCGCCATTTTGTAAATATGAATTATCATTGACTTGGCTCACTCTAAAGGGAATGCTCTTCTTTCAAAGCCATTGCTGAAGAGCTGAGTTAGGAAGGACATAACAAATGCTATAGCATGTTTTAGCATGGCTGTCTTTTTCTTATCTGGGCCAGATCGTTTTCCTGCTTTGAAACTGGATACATTGTATAGCTTCATTTTCTGTAAAAAGAATCATGAAAAAAAGTGTTTGAATTTATCATCTTCTTCCATTCTATGTGTGTCCATCTGTGTTAGCTACCATCTCTAGTGTTAAAAACCTGTAAGAAGAGATCATACCATTCCTGAATAGACATTATATTATGGACTAGAGCATTTCGATTTATAGACATTATATATATGAAAATATTTTTGTGTTGTTAGGAAATAAGATCCACATAAATCTTTTCCAAAATAATCTACACTATTATTTCTATCAGTCTGTAATGAGTTAAAAGCCTTCTGTATACTTACCCCAAATTTAGGAGTGTTCAGTTCAGATTTGTATGTCTCAGCATTATTGTCAGACCATATGATTTTATTTTCACATCTGTGCTCTACATCATCTGTTTCATTACAATCGTAGACATCTTTCCACGTTGTGATGAACCTGATATTTATTTATTTATTTATTTATTTATTTATTTATTTATTTATTTATTTATTTATTTATTTATTTATTTATTTATTTATTTATTTATTTATTTATTTATTTATTTATTTATTTATTCTTTTATATCGAGAATAATGGAATAAACACTCATGTGCTTTTTTTTTTACATCCAGTCCTTGTGAGTATGCAGTTTGTAAATCTTGTCATCTGTCCCCACCAGCCCACAATCACCTAATCTTCTAAAAAGCTGAACAGGATATAATGTGTACAGTAGATTCGGGCCTCAGTTTATAGTCTCACCCAATGACTTTTTGGGGAGAGTGGAGTTTACACTGATGTTAACTTCAAGGGTAAAAGTACCCTCCAACAGGAATCAAACAAGGGTCATCAAATTTTGAGTGCAATGTTCTGACCAATAAGCTATCCCCTTCCCTAAGTTGGCCAGAAGTTTACAAAGATGACGGCTAAAAAAGTGTCAACAAACAACAAGAGTTTTTTTCAAGAAAATAGTAAAGCAGACAGAAAAGGCAAGAACTTGTCTAAAAAGTAAGCACACACAACCAGCCACCTGTGGAAAATGTGCATGTTGACAGAAAACACTGAAGTAGGTAAAGCAATGCCTACCAAGACCTCCATGAGAGATTTCCAGTCAGCACATGCACGCAGAACATCTCATGTTGAGTGCTACATGTGCAGTCCGTCAAGCAATACAATGTGAAGCATGGTATTGGTGAGATGCAACACAAAGAAAATCAGGAACTTGTGGAAACTGCAGGGTCAAGACTGCCAGACCTTTGGCTTCCCAAGACCTTTCTCTCAGGAGGCTGGAAGCAGTCACACCTTGTTTGAATCCAGCCAGTGCTGTTGGACTTTGCAGTGACAGTAATGTGTTACTACTGATAAACTCTTTGGAGACAATTTGCCTGCATCACTCAAACAGGCCAAGGAGTTGGATTGTTTTGGGGCTGTTGTTTCTGGGTAAAGTAAGGCCAGACATAATCTGATCAGTGCCCAAAACAGTGTTCTGGCTGGTCCTCTTTCATAGGGAAGAGCAACACAACACTCAAGAACTCAAGAACTCAGGGGTCCAGTTTCTCCCGTGTCCTGCGGTGGTATGAGTGTTAATCCCTATGACGTTTTCTGCTGTATGTTGGGGGTCACTGGTGGCCATCTTGAGGAACAACAATCAGTGGACAAGAAACAAGGAGCACTTTGATGCCATAAAGCAAAACGTCAAATGCCATGCCTGATTCATTATCAGTCTCTCTTATTGATGGAGAATGTAGTGAAACTATTTTATACTTCACTTCCAAAATTGACTTTAGAGTTAAAAATTATGTGTATTCTTACTGCCAGAAATCTACAGGTCTCTTTGGATTAATAGACACCGTTGACCTCTTACACTACGATTCTTTAGTTAATCTAGGTGGCAAAAATAGAACTAGGCAGCAAACTTGCTTCTCTTCCACAAAAGTCA
>CM060332.1:57017020-57019520 GCA_030674155.1 Stramonita haemastoma | reverse complement strand
TGACAGAGCACAGCTCTACAGAGGATGTGACAGGGAACAGCAAGAGAGCGGAACCACTGGAAACGAATGCCGAAAGTGCAAGTGCCATCGACGAAGCAGGAAACGGCTCCACTGTGTTCGGCGAGGATCGCAGGGAATTGATGGAACTTCTACAACAATTTGCAGACGCAATGAACAGGGGCTTTGAGTCATTAAAGAAAGCAAATGAAGACGGGAAAGCAGCTGAAGACGAGAATCTTCCCGACACGTCCAGTAACCAGCCAGCAGTACAACTGCATGGCTAATGCCGCTCTGTGACAGTTCCTCCGTCCCTGCTACGACATGGGTTGTTACCAGTGACATCCACACAAACTATTATAAACAATACCGCGTTTCGGTTACCAATCGCGAAGAATCCTTGATATTGTACAGTTTGAAATTTTGTTGTATCTTTCGAATTCGGTCCCCTCCCCCATCTACCCATTTGTGAAAGGGTTGAAAAACCTAACACAATAAATCTTTGTCATTGTCATTCTCTCTCTCTCTCTCTCTCTCTCTCTCTCTCTCTCTCTCTCTCTCTCTCTCTCTCTCTCTCTCTCTCTCTCTCTCTCTCCTCTCTCTCTCTCTCTCTTGTGTCCTGGATTATTTTTGATGTCTTCCTTGACTTCTCTCCTTCCTTTTTCTTTCCATTGAAGCTTCCTCATTGTAGTCCCTGCTCAGGACAAGATCAGGGACTACAACAACAAGGTATGGTAAAGAGAGGCTGACACTGCTTTGGTTTTGTAGACTCCAAGTCCTACTCTTACCTCCACGTGGTGCCAACTAGGCAACGCTAACAGGAGAGGGATGATATATCAGAAGGCAACGCTAACAGGAGAGGGATAATATATCAGAAGGCAACACTAACAGGAGAGGGATAATATATCAGAAGGAAATGCTAACAGGAGAGGGATAATACATCAGAAGGCAATGCTAACAGAAGAGGGATAATAGATAAGAAGGCAACAATAAAAGGAGAGGGATAATGATATTATATCAGAAGGCAATGCTAACAGGAGAGGGATAATAGAAAGCAATGCTAACAGGAGAGGGATAACATCTCAGAAGGCAATGCTAACAGGAGAGGGATAATAGAAAGCAATGCTAACAGGAGAGGGATAACATCTCAGAAGGCAATGCTAACAGGAGAGGGATCAGAAGGCAATGCTAACAGGAGAGGGATCAGGAGGCAATGCTAACAGTAGAGGGATCAGGAGGCAATGGTAAACCACTGCTATGCATCCCTTGGCCAAGTCATTTATGCCAGAACAAGATCACAGGCAGATAGTGACTTAAATCATGTGGGTTTTTTGCCCAAACTGTGTAACTCTGAAGTTAAAAGTGCAGATGGAATCGAAACAATAGTACGTCATGTATGCCAAAGAATTTGGAAGACCTGCCAATGACCCAGTTCTTTGGTACAGAGCCAGTCAGGGATAGAGTCAGCAGCACAAGGCAGAGAGAATGAGAAGAAAGGCTGCAGCCCAGGCAGACAGACCAGCGTCAGACTTCATCTGTGCCCTCTGCCATAGGACTGTCATAATAATAATAATAATAATAATAATAATAATAATAATAATAATAATAATAATAATAATAATAATAATAATATACATGGAATTTGTATAGCGCTATATCTTGCAAAAACAAATCAAAGCGCTTGCATTCGACCTACACAACACACAATCAACAACAATCTACAGTTTTAACAAATTCAAATATATACACACACACACGCACGCACGCATACACGCAGCACGCGCGCGCACACACACACCTACAAACGTTAAGCACTTTGGCAGGTAGATGTTGAAGGTAGGGACAGGTGAGTGATTGAAGTGGAAGGAGAAAAACTTAGGTTTGAAATAAGTGCGTCTTGAGGTTGGATTTAAAAGTGTCATAAGTAGGCTTTTGCCGGAGGGAGAGAGGAAGGTTGTTCCAGATCGATGGACCAGAAACAGAGAAAGAGCGGGGGCCGACGGTAGATAGGTTGAATCTAGGTATTCTTAAGGACAAAGTATCTGCCGACGAGCGGAGGGAGCGAGAAGGTGTGTACAAGTGAAGACATTCACAGAGGTAGGAGGGTGCAGTATTATGGAGACATTTGTAACAGAAGGTATTGATCTTGTAGTTTACTCTCTCTGGAATGAGCAGCCAATGGAGAGATTGCAAGAGAGGGGTAATGTGCTCAGATTTTTTTCTTTCTGAGGACCAGACGAGCTGCAGAGTTTTGTGTACGTTGAAGGGAGTGGATGGATGATGCTGGCAGACCAGCCAAAAGAGAATTGCAATAGTCCAGACGTGAGAGAATAAGAGAAGTGACAAGTTTGGATGTTGCATCAGTGGACAGGTACTTTTGAATTGCGCTAATACGCCGTAGTTGATCGTAGCATGACTGACAGGTATGGGTAATGAAATTATGCATGGAGAGAGTGTTGTCGACAACGACTCCTAGATACTTCACAGAAAGGGATAGCGGAAC
>CM060332.1:57007020-57012020 GCA_030674155.1 Stramonita haemastoma | reverse complement strand
ACTGTTGGGGTCATTGGGGGGTCACCCTCTAAAACTTTCCATTACACTTAAACAAAATATGTTTGAACCATTTATCATCACTCAATACATTTCACATATATCAAGGAAACAGTGCGAGCAGAAACAAGACCCAGAACAGAAAATTATGTTTATGAGAGAGAAATTTCTGGCGAAAATGGCCTAAAAATAGCGACGAAAAACCGGAACGCTTACCCCTACTCCCTTCTAAAGTTCACTACTGCAAAGATCGTAACCCCTAGTCAAAAATTCTTTCATAGAACTAAAGATTAAAGATGCATTGAAATACTCACATAAAGAACTGGTGTTTTTAAATAGTTTTCTTGACAAACAAAGATTGTGAATTTCGGGTTTGTACGTTACCAGCCACGTCACAGATCATGACCAACATTTTGCTTTCAGCACCAAGTCAGCAGACGATAATTGCACAAAATGTGGTTACAAATCGATTATTTATCGAGCGAAAATTGATATCAAGCTGCAGTTTCATGCTTGAAATCAAATGAGTAAATGTAGTCTAAAAAAATCCGTTTTGCGTCACAGATCATATACACGTTACTGGCAGAATTAATGTGCTTAGCAAAATTATATCACACAGGGCGGTCCACTGTTTGCTGTTTGCCTCGATGAATTGTGGAATAGAACACGCGTCTGTGACGTTTTTCTGCGAATTTGACGGGAGAAAGTGACGTATTAGGTAAAAATGAGTGATGTGTCACACCTTCTCTCTGCTGGAAGTGCACTGTTACTTGTGTGTGTGGAACAATAGTCTTGAGGACAAATCAGCAAAATAGTTATTTTTGGTAAGTGTACTTCTCTGAATTTGTAATGGATTAGGCAAATAATATGTTTATGCATGTTCTTGTGTCAGTATTCTTTGTTCTGTGAGTCTGTTGTGTTGATGTGGTTGACAAAAATGAGATGTGTGGAAATGTAAAAAGGAGTCATATGAAATGAAGGTTTGCTCTCATTTCATATTTCTTTACTGGCACCATCTGTTGAACTTTTCTTTACATTATCTTGCATATTTTATCATATTCATCGGTTGTACATTGGCCAATAAACATAAGAAGAGAAACAAAATCAGTTTGAAGATCGTTCGGTAACGTTGCCTCCATTCAGTCTGTGACGTCGTGGGGAAAGAGCAGACAGTGACAGGAGCTGTCAACACTGACCTGCTGAACCCTTCCTCTTTCTCTACAGTCTACCATCCACGGCCACACTTCTCTTTCTCCCCCCCCCCCCTCCCCCCCAATTATTACCTTGTTTTCGGCAGGTGCCTGTAAGTTGTCATGGTACCAGAGCTGTTAGCTCTTTCCAACCACCACTCCACCCATCTCTCTCTCTCTTCCCTGCCCCCCCCCCCCCCCACTATGTCTCCACTCCCTCCCAACACACATACACACAATTCTCTGTCTCCCTGTGTGTGTGTGTGTGTGTGTGTGTGTGTGTGTGTGTGTGTGTGTGTGTGTGTGTGTGTGTGTGTCTGTCTGTCTGTCTGTCTGTCTGTCTGTCTGTCTGTCTGTCTCTGTATCAGTCTGTCTGTCTCTCTCTCTGCTCACACACACACACACACACACACACACACACACACACACACACACACACACACACACACACACACATAAAGAAGAGTTCTCTCTCTCTCTCTCTCTCTCTCTCTCTCTCTCTCTCTCTCTCTCTCTCTCTCTCTCTCTCTCTCTCTCTCTCTCTCTCTCTCTCTCTCTCTCACACACACACACACACACACACACACACACACACACAAATGGGAGATTTTTAAATAGTGGACAAAACTTAAGAAGTACTAACAGGAGTGCTCTTCATCACCTTACATTGATTTATGCTTCTTGTACTGATGCTTGTGCCTTTCTGCTGTATTGTTTTGATTGAATACAATTTTTTTTGTGTGTTGTGACACATGATTTGTACCATTAAGACTTACTTTCTAGTCTGCTCACTGTGTTGTTGTGTGTTCCCCAAGTGTAACCTTCTGGGGATCACCCAGAGAGTGCACTCTGACTCACTCATCCCACCTGGGAATCACTGTGAGATTGAAATTGCACACTGAATGAGCAGTTTGCATGTATGACTGTTTCCATGTACCTCACCATATAAGCAGCAATACTGCAACTTCAGAGGAATTTTTCTCCTTTAATTACAGGAGAGTGCATGTTGTTATTAAGAGCTTGTCATGGCTGAAGGCAATCTCAAAACAACATTTTACAACATTACAACATTCTAGTGTAGGCCTTAGCAATTAGCTGACATCAATACCCCACACAGCTTTTGGCCTGGGCCAAACTCACTGCCTTACTAAACATAAACAAATTAAATTGTCTTTATCGATTAAAAAAAAATTCCAGTCAGTTAATTATCTTTTTATATCTGAACTACTTGTTGATTTGTCTTGATTTTATTGCTTTTGTATGATTCATGTCAGTTAACCATGTTTTATACATGAAGAAAGGTTTTGTTTTCTTTCTTTATATTTCTTTGTTTTTCTGAACCATGTACACAAACAAATGAAAATTTTTATCATAATTCTTGTTAGTTACTGTTCATGACCATGTAATCATCAATCCTGTAATAAAAGTATTGTTGTACATCAACAGTTTGCTTTGTTTTTTATTCAAATGTCATAATTGGTGTCACGTGTAATGTTACCACACAAACTTTAAAGGCCCATATCAGAGTTGTGTTTTGCACAATCTGTTTTCCATTCCATGGCTTTAATCTACATGCAATAACTAATGATGCTGAGGTATTCATTGAATACTGGTGCAGAATGTCTTGGCTGTGTGATATTGTCATGACCCCCTTGTAACATGCATTACAGTGTCACACTTATTGCCGGTACCTACTCCCATAATTAAAAAATTGTTTTTGGTTTCTTTGTGTCTAGTGGTTGGCACTAAGTAGTAACTTCACTTCTGAATACTGTTTGTTGTAAATACATGTTTTCATTTAAAGTTATAGGCACAACAGTGTCACAGTGAAATGCTGTTACATTTTTTGGAACATGTGACTTCATTTGCATATATCTGAAGATACGAACCACCTGCTGCTGTTTTGATAATGGCTACAAAATCTTTAACCATTTGGCTTTTCAAAATTAACAGAATAAAGCCTTTATCACAATATTTAGAAATTGAGCCATTTTCCTGTTTTTGTTGCCAACAGTGGAGAAATAGTCAGATACATAATGAAAGAAAAACACAATAGGAAAGACAGAACAGACAGAAAGAGGTGAAGGACAAAGAAAAAAACCCATAGAACTATGTGCTCACTGCGGTTGTTGATGCTGTCGAAGCTCTGAGTGGGTCGAGTCATCTCCATTGCAATCCCAACAATCTGGAGAACACTTCTCCACATGTCTTTCTCTACGCATGTTCAGAGTTCACGTGTCTGTTGTTTGGACAATGAATGATCTGTGGTTTGGACAATGAATGATCTGTGGTTTCGACAATGAATGATCTGTGGTTTGGACAATGAATGATCTGTGGTTTGGACAATGAATGATCTGTGGTTTGGACTATGAATGATCTGTTGTTTTGGATAATGAATAAACTTTGGTTATGACAATGAATGATCTGTGCTTTTCGAAAATGAATGATATGTGGTTTCGACAATGAATGATCTGTGGTTTTATGGTTTGGACAGTGAATGGTTTGTGGCCTTGATAATGACGAAAAGATGTGGTACATAAAAAAAATCATCTGTATTTCGAATAATAATATATAATATATAAGTCATTTATCCTCCCTCATTTCGACTAAGCCAACATAGTATGGGATGATTGTACTGAAACGCAGTTAAAATCATTAGAAATGTTGCAGCTTGATGCAATACGAACTATAGTCGGAGCTGTTTGTGGCACAGCCCATGAAAAATTGTACCAAGTGTCTGGATTCTGCACTCTGAAAGAACGAAGAGCCAGACACAAACTCTGTTATTATCATAAAATGGTTAATGGTTTATGTCCCCAACACTTTGTTGTTCCTGCACTAGTAACCGATATAAATCCGTATCATAGAAGGCCTTATGAAGTAGCTTACCAAAGTGTAACACAGATATAATTATATAAAAAGTCTTTCATTCCGTCAACAACTTTACTGTGGAACTCTCTTCCAGATTCTATCAAAAATAGTCATTCTTTAAGCCAATTCAAACGATGTTTATCTATAAATGATCCTACTGTACCTTTGTATTTTTATCATGGTGAAAGAAAAGAACAAATACTGCATTGTCGACTTCGACTTGGAATAAGTGATCTGAAATATGATATGTTTCAACGTCATGTAGCAAACGATCCATTGTGTGCTTATTGCAATGCACAGGAGACAGCGGGACATCATTTTCTGAACTATCCTAATTTTGATTTAGTCCGTGCCTACACAATTGCTATGCTCTGCCCCCCCCCCAATATGTTAGTTTGCAAATTCTTTCAACAGGCAGCCCTGAATTTAATATGAAAACTAATATTTTTATTGTTGAAGTTGTCCATCAATTTATATGTGATTCAAAACGATTTTTATAATACTTTTTGTCATATAACGGTATCCAATTAAGGAAGGTCTCAGTACAGGTTTGAAGCACTTATTTAACTTTCTTTGCTCTCCGCTAATGTCTGTATGATTGTTAGAAAACATGCTACAGCTTTGAAAGGTGAATAGCAATTAACAAAATATGATATAGTACACGATTTATTCCATAATTGTTATTGTTCATTTAGGTTATTACCTGATATCATCATAACTAACTGACAGTATTTTTGGCCTTATAGATGGATTATTCATAGGTTGGTCTCTCACTCTCTCTATCCTTCTCCGGTTTTTGTTGTTGTTTTGTGTTTTGTTTTTTGAAATATATTCTATTCTCATTATCTTCATGTGTTTTATCTATAAATAGATATAATTCTTTCAGTTACTTCTTCTTCTTCTAGCAAAGATTGCAATTGAAGTTTTTTGTTTTTGTTGTTG
>CM060332.1:56991279-57006920 GCA_030674155.1 Stramonita haemastoma | reverse complement strand
ACCATATCACCAACAAACAAGGCAGTAGACACACTGACCATATCACCAACAAACAAACAAGGCAGTAGACACACTGACCACATCACCAACAAACAAGGCAGCACACACACTGACCATATCACAAACAAACAAGGCAGTAGACACACTGACCACATCACCAACAAACAAACAAGGCAGTAGACACACTGACCACATCACCAGCAAACAAACAAGGCAGTAGACACACTGACCATATCACCAACAAACAAGGCAGCAGACACACTGACCATATCACCAACAAACAAACAAGGCAGCAGACACACTGACCATATCACCAACAAACAAGGCAGCAGACACACTGACCATATCACCAACAAACAAACAAGGCAGTAGACACACTGACCATATCACCACGTCTATCCACAGAGAAGACCTCACTGCCAAGTGGTCTGGCTTTACTCAGGACTCATTCGGTGATTTCTGTTGCAGGGTGGTGAGGCAGCAGTGTCAGCAGAGCTACACACAGACTTCAGCCTGGAGTTCACACACTGCCTGAAACACAACTCCTCCTCTCTACTTCAGCCTTCCGACACTTCTGTAGGGAGCAGAATCAATTTGTTACTGAGGTCTTGAAGCAAAGGAGAGAAAGATGAAAATGATGCTAGAAGGAAATGTGTACTACATAGATTGCATTATCATGTAAAATACGATGTAGACAAAAATAAGGCCTTATGTAAATACACAGTAAAAGAATGAACTCTGTAAAAATGTAAAGCACAGCGCGAATCCAGCATAACTCAGCCAAGTGTCCATTCCTTAGTACTGAAATTATCCCCTTCCTTTTATCAAGTGTGGTCAGTTTCTGCTATAATTAGCACCAGCTGGGATGGAATGGAGAGCAGCTGAGAGGAGTTGAATGTGGGGGAAGCTGACAGCTGTGAAAGGACATTGAAGAAAACCTCTGTAAATATTATTGTTGATTTAGAAAAAGTCCACAGTGACATAAAAACAGAATCCACAAATACTCACTTTTGTTGTTATTCAGTTTTACAGAACATGTTTACACACAAGCAATAAAACGCCTAGGTGTGCAAAGTGGAAAAACATTAATCTTGCTGTTATTGAGAACGTAGGTTTGTATGTCTTTATAAATGTCTCTCTGGAAAGATAAAATATTTGAAACCATGATCAAATGTAAAACAAAAGTGTTATCAAATTATCAGAAGCTAGAAGTGCAGTATGCTTTTAACACAAGGGGGTTTGATAGCCATTTGAAAGTTACAGAAATGATTTGTTACCTATTTGTACAGAACCAAATTTATGTTGCTTAAAGACTGTTCCTGCTACTTTTTGTTGTAATAATGGATTGTTACACTGTTGATTCCTGAAAGGGGTGAATTTTTTAAACTATTAAAGTTTGTACTTTTTTCAAATTTTTGTGTGTGTGTGTGTGTGTGTGTGTGTGTGTGTGTGTGTGTTGTGTGTGTGTGTGTGTGTGTGTCTGTGTCTGTGTCTGTGTCTGTGTCTGTGTCTTTGTGTGTGGTTGTGTGCATCTATGTGTGTTTATTTATTTCATTTTATTCTTTTATATCCAGGATGACGGGATAAGCACTCATGAGCTTTTTTCATCCAATCCCCGTGTATATGTAGTCGTGTAAATATTGTCATCTGTTCCCATCGGCACACAATGGCCTACTCTTACGTAAAAGCGGAAAAGGATTTAACGTGTACGCAAGATGTTCTGCGTGCGTTTGTACACGGGGCCTCGGTTTACAGTCTCATCCGAAAGACTTTTGGGGAGAGTTGAGTCAGCACTGATGTTAACTCCAGGGGAAAAATCTTATCCAAAGGGAGTCGAACTCAGGTCGTCAAATTGCTAGCGCAATGTTCCGACCACTAGGCTACCACACAATCACTACACGCACGCACACACACACACACACACACACACATACACACACATGGACACACACACACACACACACACACACACACACACACACACACACACACACACACACACACAC
Organism: Stramonita haemastoma; assembly: GCA_030674155.1. NCBI lineage: Eukaryota > Metazoa > Mollusca > Gastropoda > Neogastropoda > Muricidae > Stramonita > Stramonita haemastoma. Next base: position 57,004,914 of record CM060332.1, on the reverse strand, counting down.
ACACACACACACACAAACAAACACACACACATATAAACACACAAACACACATAAACACACAAACACACACACACACAAACACACATACACACACAAACACACACACACAAACACACACACATACTCTGTCTCTGTCTCTGTCTCTGTCTTAAACTGAATGTTTTCTGTCATGATACTGACGATGATGAGAATGATGGAGATGATAACGGCAAAAATGATGATGACAACAATAACGACGATATTGACTAAGACCTTCACACCCAGGATGATGATGATGGTGAGCTTACACAGTCCCCGGAGGTTGATTGTATGGCTTCTTTTTAGTGTCATACTCATAATTACTTCCTGTGCAAAGAAGAAAAGAAACAATTTTAAACGACGTATTCAGAACAAGGAAACATTTTTATGTAATATTATTAGATCAGACAGAGAGAGATACTTATTTATTTCAATTTATTTATGTATTTTATTCTTTTATATTGAGGATACTGGAATAAGTACTCATATGCTATTTTACGCCCAGTCCCCGTGTGTATGGAGTTTTGTAATTGTTTTTAATCTGTTCCCACCGGCAGTGGCCTATTCTTTCGAAAAGCGGAACAAGATTGAACGTAAAAAGATGTTCTACTTGCGTTCGCACTCGGTGCCTCGGTTGATAGTCTCATCCGAAGGACGTTTGGGGAGAGTGAAGTCAGCACTGACGCTAACCCCAGGAAAATAATATCCCCTTGAACGGGATTTGAACCGAGATCGTCAGATTGCGAGCATAATGTTCCAACCACAAGGCTATTGAGAGAGAGAGAAGAGAGAGAGAGAGAGAGAGAGAGAGAGAGAGAGAGAGAGAGAGAGAGAGAGAGAGAGAGAGAGAGAGAGAGAGAGAGAGAGAGAGAGAGAGAGAGAGAGAGAGAGAGAGAGAGAAAGAGAGTATTCTTTTGGACACAATACATCAAAAAGGATGTGGGGGAGAGAGAGAGAGAGAGAGAGAGAGAGAGAGAGAGAGAGAGAGAGAGAGAGAGAGAGAGAGAGAGAGAGAGAGAGAGAGACAGAGACAGAGACAGAGACAGAGACAGAGACAGAGACAGAGACAGAAAGACAGACAGAGAGAGACAGAGAGAGACAGAGAGAGACAGAGAGAGCATTCTTTGGACACAATACATCAAAAAGGATGTGGGTAGGGAGTGTCATTGAAAAACTTTTCCCCATCCATTAGACCATGAGTGGTAGTCTGGATGCTAGTCCTCCGGATGAAACAATAAACCAAGGTTCTGTGTATTACAAATCATTATCTATCGCATGTAAAAGAACCTACAGCAATAAGTGGATTGTCCCTGGCAAAATTCTGTAGAGAAAAGCCACTCTGATAGGGAAACAACTACAGTTGCAGACAGGAAAAAAAAGAATGGGTGACGCTGCACTTGTGGCAACACACTCTCCCCAGCCTGAATTTGACACAGAGTAATCTGCTGTGACACAAAAGTGTATAAAAATGAATAAAATAGATTAAGAATGGCTTCACAAGAGAGTAAACAGGTCAAACTCAAGATAATTGTATGAATTGTCACACACATTCTGCTTCACTTTGCTTTTGAAAACCTTTCCATTTGTTTACACGTAAGAAAAAACATCCTGCAAAAAGCAACCCAAAACAGAGGGTCAAACCTCTGTAGTAATAGTATTGAACATATTGTCATTGCTTTAGTTTATGTCCTCTGGTATTTAATTCATTGTTGCTTTGTTTTATGTCCTCAAGACAGTCTGTGTGTAAAGTATATCTCACAAACTTGCAGGAAACATATTAAGGAATTATAACAAACTTCTCCATACAGATACAAATCTTTCAACTTATTGATGAAGCCTCAAGGAAACATTTACTTTTTTTTAAGTTCGCAAAGAAGAAACATGTTGTTTATCTGAGATCCTGAAGTGAAAAGTGAGGTCAAAGGTTATGTATTACAGCCAAACACTCTGGCCTATCCAAACTAGGTCAAGGCCATTTTTCAAGGTCAGGGGATGCCATGAGGACCACAAACAAAAACAAAGGGAGGGGAATTATTTTTTGTGTTCTTCCGGTTTCTTTCTATTTGTGTTGTTAAGTTCAGCCAAGGTGTTGGTCAGCTGTAGTTTGACAAGGAAGTAGCCCCAGCCTGGTCAGCCCTCATGCACTGGTCAGCTGTCAGTAGAGGGCGCAGACAGTGGCGACATCTGTCAGCTGTCAGTAGAGGGTGCAGACAGTGGCGACATCTGTCAGCTGTCAGTAGAGGGTGCAGACAGTGGCGACATATGTCAGCTGTCAGTAGAGGGTGCAGACAGTGGCGACATATGTCAGCTCTCAGTAGAGGGTGCAGACAGTGACGAAATCTGTCAGCTGTCAGTAGAGGGAGCAGACAGTGGCGACATCTGTCAGCTGTCAGTAGAGGGTGCAGACAGTGGCGACATCTGTCAGCTGTCAGTAGAGGGTGCAGACAGTGGCGACATCTGTCAGCTGTCAGTAGAGGGTGCAGACAGTGGCGACATCTGTCAGCTGTCAGTAGAGGGTGCAGACAGTGGCGACATCTGTCAGCTGTCAGTAGAGGGTGCAGACAGTGGCGACATCTGTCAGCTGTCAGTAGAGGGTACAGACAGTGGCGACATCTGTCAGCTGTCAGTAGAGGGTGCAGACAGTGGCGACATCTGTCAGCAGGTCACAGCTATCTCAGCACACGTGCTGCAACTTGGCCGTGTTGTAGTGACCGGTGCTAGTTCTGTTCCGGGCTTCAGGAGGGTGTGCACCCCAGCTTGTGCTGTTATTTTTCTTTTCTCTGCAGTTTGTGCCATGATTATCATGGTTAAGAGCTAGAATTGTAGAAGTTATACTGTGTGTGTGCGTGCGTGCGTGCGTGCGTGCGTGCGTGCGTGCGTGCGTGCGTGTGTGTGTGTGTGTGTGTGTGTGTGTGTGTGTGTGTGTGTGTGTGTGTGTGTGGTCATGTGCATATGTTACCTCCACCACATAAGGAGTCGCATTGCACCAGAGGTCAATTTTTAGTTATTGTCATGTTGTAAATCTGCAATAAAATGGCTATACAATACAAAAACAGTTTGAAAATAGAACAATTATATCAAAAGTTATTACAATTTGAAATGATAGACTGTAGGAAATGTCCAAATGAGAAATTGACAAGTTAAGTATCATAATAGGTCCATAGAATGAGGGCTTTGCTAATTTCAAAGCATCTTTAAAGAAAAAGGGGAAAAAAAATATGCCTTGATATTTCACTACAATGTAGGATAAGTGCTATGGCTTTATAATCGATCAAAATCTCAAACTTGAGAACCTCACCCCCACCTGCCTTTGATGGCTCCTAGCAGAAAAGTGGAATATGTGCTAAACGACTCATTTCATTGTGGAGCGTCACATATGTGTATATTTTTTTATGTGTATATACGGTGCTTTATGGGTTTGTATGTGCATATGTGCATAATGCACACATTCATGTCAGATCAATTGCAGAACATCTTGTGCTCACGTTAAATCCTGTTCCGCTTTTCGTAAGAGTAGGCCATCGTGTGCCGGTGGGAACAGATGACATTTACAAAACTGCATACACACGGGGACTGGATGTAAAAAAAAGCACAAGACTGCTTATTCCATTATCCTCTATATAAAAGAATAAATCAAATCAAATCAAGTATTTTTGTGTTTGTTTATGCGTGTGTGTGCATGCATGCATCTGTGCATGTATGAGTATATGTGGGTGTGTGTGTGGGGGGGGGGGGGGGGGTGCGTGTGTGCGTGTGTGCACGTGTGTGCGCATGAGAGTCTCTGTGAAACGCTTAAGAAAAGACTGCAGTCTTTGTTTTGGATGCACCAATATCATCATTGAGTTTATTTACCATAGCTCCTTCCATCTTCTTCTCACGCTAGAAACACAGGCATGCTTTGTTAATACTTTCAACAGATTGTACTGTTTGGCTTTAATTCATTTTGTTTAAGAGCCGTGGGAAGGAAAAAAAGATTGGCATTTCAATGTCCTGGTTAGTTGCTTTATACTTTAACCTGCAGTATTGTTTGTATCAGTATTTCTCATCATAGCAAGGCGAAGATCGTCGCTCACTTTTTGTGGTACGTTTGTTGAGAGAGGTTGGGTTCTTTGTACTGAGTTTTGTGATCTGGTAAACTTCATTGATTTATCTTTAACGTGAGTATCTACTGTTGTGACAGATTAATTCAAAATACACATTGTAACATAAGCTACAGTATAAAAACAATGACGTATCCTACAGTATGTTTCAAATAATAGTTAATCCACAGATGCATTCATATTTAAAATAATTTGTTTTTAATATTAGGTGACTTTGCTCACTTTTAAATGATCTTGTTTGCACTGTGCCACATGCACAATTTTCCTGACAATGTTGTATTTTCTCATAATGTTTTAGGGGCCAATGTTCGAAACTGGACCTGTGGGTGGTTTAAAGTTGAAATCGATTTTGTCACCTGGTTTACCCTCTGAATTTCTTATCCAATATGAAAGTTCTTTTTCGTAAATCAAAGGCTAATTTGTAATATATGTGATCTTCTAAAATTATACGTAAATTATGTGACCTGACATTTCCTAAAGACTTAAACTCAGCATGTGATATCTTGGGGTGTTATTTTTTTTTTAAAGCTATGAATTTTTCCTGCAAAGGTTCTCAGTATAGTCATGTTCAGAGGGCCCAGTGATAGAGAGTTTCGACAACACTCGTAAGAAGTAATTATGAGGACATCCAAAGAGATCATCTGTGTGAGTGTTATCTAGCCATAGCGTGTCCATAGAGGATATCCATGATTTGTGTCTAAAGATGTTACAAGTAACCCTGTGTGAATGTTTTGAAAAGATGGTTAAAAGCAGTGTTGGCAGGGAGCATGGTTAGGCAGTGGTCTATCATGTGTTTTCTAGTGAGTGTCTATAAGTGTCATCAAGAGGGAGTAGCTGTAGAGAAAGCCCACAGATACATTCAGTGTCAGTGTTCATAAGCAGTATGCAAAAACAATCTTTCAGCAGTGTGCACAGAAAGCAGTCACAGGAAATGTCTGGACATAGTGTTGATAAGAATATCCTCCAGAAGTGTCCAGAAGATGTATCCAGGGAGTGTTGTCTTTGAGTGTTACTATGGAGAGTGTCGATGTAAAGTTTCTATAGGCAGGGTGGAGGAGGGTGTGTGCAAAGATCCTGCTTTCCATGTTTGAGTGCAGAGTCTTTTCTGGCGGGTGACCTCCCAGGGTCTACAATGAGAAAACAGCTGGTAAAATGCAGTGATGCATTGCATGCAGGTGAATTTGTTCCCTACATTCATTGCACATTGATCTTTCTATAGATATACTACATGAAGTGTCGAACAATAATACTTATAAGATATATGAGATTTTTCTTGTTTGGCTTTTATTCATTCTTTGAACATCTGATTTTTTGAAGTGCTGCAATACTCATTCTAAACTCTATACTACTTATACATTTCCCTTGTAATATCTAACGATCACACATTCAAAGTTATGCAACAGTTAAAAAAAATCTTTTTGAAACCTATGTAACAGATGAACCAAATACAGATCATCCAGCTGTGAATAGGTACCTGCCCCCTTGCATGATCTGCATTTATTTTACATTTTTATTGATCTATTTAAAAACAAATACAACAAAACAAAAACAAATGCAGATCATCCAATGTTGTCGTAGGCACATATCCAACAATGATACATCACTGGGTAATTGTGTTCTCAAAGGCTGGGTCAAACCGCCACCTACCTGGAGAATCCTCACTCTATACTGCTGCCTTGTCCCTTCTGTGGAGTAGGTTGTGCCTGTACTGCTGCCTTGTCCCTTCTGTGGAGTAGGTTGTGCCTGTACTGCTGCCTTGTCCCTTCTGTGGAGTAGGTTGTGCCTGTACTGCTGCCTTGTCACTTCTGTGGAGTAGGTTGTGCCTGTTCTGATCAAACATGGAGATGCCCTTCTTACAACTTAGACATGGAAAAAAGTGGAGTCATCGTCATGGATTCGTGTTCTGATCAAACATGTAGATGCCCTTCTCACAACGTAAAACTAAAAAAAAAAAGCATAATCTTCGGGATTCGTGTGCTGACCAAACATGTAATCTCCTTCTTAGACCTTAGAATAGAAAACAATGGAGTAGTCTTCAGGCATTCTGCACTACCATGGTCACAGAGTGGGGTTGAAACATGGAAAACAATGGCTTTGAACATACTCCATCCTTCTTCATGTCCACTTTCCTCAAGGAAGAAATGATTCAGATTGTCTATAAACTGACAGAGTCTACCAGCTAAAGACAGAATCTTCAAAATACTTCAGTCAAAGCTCGCTATTTCTTCAATGCTTGACATAGTTTCTAATGTATGTTATCTAAAGCAGCTTAAAGGAAAAGACTGTAAATGTTACTTTGTTTCTTTTTTGTGGTGCATGTAGCCAGACCATTGTATTGTGTGGTGAAGGTGCAGGAGCAGTGATGATGATGGCAGGGATGAAGGCTGTCTACCTGCTGATGCTCATTCTGGGCTCCCTTCAACAGCATTGCTGTGCTGAGTCCTGTGAGTACAAGCAGACACTGGCTGTCAATGTTTCTACATGGTTTATTTTCTTGTCTCATTCATTCATCATTAATTCATTCATTCATTCATTCATTCATTCATCAATAATTATTGATTAATTAATTAATTAATTTGTTAAGTCAGCCAGCCAGCCAGTCAGCTCAGTCAGCCAGTCAGTCAGTCAGTCAGTCTAGTCAGTCAGTCATGTCAGTCAGTCAGTCAGTCTTATTCCTTACTTTGTTTCTTTCTTTTGCATTCTTCTATGTCTTACATAAGAGCAAGCACGATGATAAACTGCTATGTCGAGAGGAAGCTCTTTGTTCTTGAAGCTGGGTTTGTTAAATGAAACCTGTCCTTACCTTCAACATCTACCTGCCAAAGTGTATAACGTTTATAGGTGTGTGTCTGCGCGAGCGTGTTGCGTGCGCGCGTGCGTGCGTGCTTGCGTGCGTGGTGTGTGTTGTGTGTGTGTGTGTGTGTGTGTGTGTGTGTGTGTGTGTGTGTGTGTGTGTGTGTGTGTGTGTTGTGTGTGTGTGTGTGTGTATGTGTGTGTGTGTGTATTTGTGCGATCGCGCGTGCGAGTGAGTGTACATTCAAATTTGTTAAAACTGTAAATTGTTGTTGATTGCTTGTGTGTTGTGTAGGTCGAATGCAAGTGCATTGATTTGTTTTTACAAGATATAGCGCTATACAAATTCCATGTGTTGTTGTTTTATTATTATTATTTATTATTTTTTTTTTTTTTTTTTTTTTTTTTTTTTTTTTTATTATTATTAGAGACACCAAAGTTACTGGTATTCACAACACACACACGCGCGCACGCACGCACGCACGCACACACACACCACACGCACACACACACACACAAACACACACACACACACACACACACACACACACACACACACACACACACACACACACACACACACACACACACACACACACACACACACACGATAATCTGCATTATCTGAATTCTGAACTTCAATACAATGAATTTATTGAAGTCCTTGAATCCTTTAGAAATAACAGGTCGGCAGTTGGTATTGATTGCTTGTCTTATCAAATGTTAATTAATTTGCCCGAGAGTTGGAAAAAAGACTATTTTCATTTCTCCAAATATGTTGGATAAACGGCACTCTTCCTAATGTCTGGAAGCAGTCGATTGTAGTCCCAGTTCTTAAAAGCGGCAAATCTCAATCAGCATTAAGCAGCTACAGACCAATTGCCCTCACTTCTCATGTTGGAAAAGTACTTGAAAAAAATAGTTCAAAAACGTCTATGGCATTATTGTGAAAAAAACAATATAATTCCTGTAAACCATGCTGGTTTTCGAAGAGGGAGATGTACAACTGATCACTTAGTAAAGTTAACCCATGATATTAAAAAGCAGTTTTCCAAACGAAAGAGTACACTAGCTACTTTTTTTGATGTAAGGAAAGCATACGACAGGGTTTGGCATACGAGGTTATTATACAAATTGAAAAGTATCGGCGTTAGTGGCATGATGTTTCAATACTTAAAGGATTTTCTATCTGAAAGATCAATCTGTACCAAAGTGAATGGTGTATATTCAGATTTTAAATCTGTTGATATGGGGATACCACAGGGAGCAATTCTGGCACCAATATTATTCTCTATTTTAATTCATGATCTTCCACAGGCGTTGTCAAAAAATACGACTATTGTTCAATATGCAGATGACATTGCCATGTGGATCAACACTTCTCTTAAAAAGAATACGAAAAGTAGAGTGATAAAATGTGTTCAAAAGATTTACCAGGTTGAACTGAATAATCTTAGTAATTACATGAAAGAGAATGGATTGGAATTATCTGGAGAAAAAACTTGTCTAGTTCTTTTTAACAATGGGAAAAAACCCCAAACACTACCGTCATTAACACTTGATGGGGCCACACTTCAATACAAACAAGACGCCAAATTCTTGGGAGTCCATTTAACTAGCAAGTTAAACTGGAAAATGCATATTGAAAACTTGATTTTGAAAGCCAGGAAACGATTAAACTTCTTAAAGATTGTGAGTGCTCAGCCGTGGAGTCAGGATACAAAAACACTTATGCACCTTGCTGTTTCTTTAATTCGGTCTAAACTCATTTCTGGTCAAGAAGTGTATTTTTCTGCTCCATATTATCTCTTAAAAAAGCTGCAAAGTGTGGATAGCAAAGCAATCAAAATAGCCTTAGGAGTGCCGATTCATGCCAGTACACTAAAAACTTATACAGAAGCTCATTTACTTCCACTTTCTGAGCAAAGAATGTCATCTGTCTCTAAATATGTCATTCGAAGTCTTGCTATTTCAAATTCTGTTCACGATGAAATATTTATTGATCAAAAGGATTATCCAAAAAGAGCTAGGAACATCTCTTTTTTGCAGCCCATAAGAAATTATACTGAAGACCTTATGAAGGAAAATAATATCGATATATCAAACGTCCCAGTTTTACCAGTAGTTCCCCAGATTCCACCATGGGAACATAAATATGCAAATTTTGATATTGACTACACAGAAGCAAAAAAGGACACTAATCAAAACCTACTCAAAATTGAGGTTCAAAATCATATAAATTGTCAGTATTTAAACCACTTGAAAGTATACACGGACGGATCTGTATTAGAATCGGGCATGTGCAGGGCTGCATTCGTTATACCCGACTTAAAAGTAAAAAGATCTTTTTGTATTGGAAAAGGTTTTACAATATTCACTTCTGAATTGTTCGCAATTTTTATGGCACTAAATTATCTTTCAAATATTTCTCTTGCGATTTACAATGTCGTTTTTTGTGTTGATTCAAAATCAGTGTTACTGGCTTTAAAACATTGGGACTCTAAACTGAGAAATGATGTTATTTTTGAAATCAAGTTCCTTGTGCATTCTCTTGTTTCTAAAGGTATTGGGATAAAATTTTGCTGGGTACCATCACATTGCGGTCTTTACTGGAACGAATTGGCAGATTCTCTGGCAAAACGCGGTGCTTCAGAATGTACAAGTGACATAATGATTAATAGTATAGGTCTACGTTTATCTTCATTTGAGATTATTTCAATTCTTGCAAACTCTATTTATTCAAAGTTTTTTAGATTTCACTTAAATCGTTTATGTTGCCCACGAAATATAGAAATTATAATTCATAAATTACGTCTAAATGCTTGGAAAACTAAATATTTAAAAAATGTTTTCTGCACTTGTTCTGCTATTATATCAGTCCATCATATATTGTTTGATTGCCCTGTGCTTAATGCCTCGTATAAAAGCAAAGGGATAGATTTAAGAAAAAAATATGGAAATATCCAAAGTGTCCTGTACGATTCGGAGTCGCATGTCCTAGTATCAGTTGCAGAAAGTATTTGCCAGTCACCAGTAGGTCAGTTACTATAAATGAAATTGTATAAACTTATCATCTTTCATTATATTCTTTATCCTTTCACCTTTTCCCCACATCCCCTTTTCAGTGCATCCTTAGGCTAACGTGAATGTACCATTGTCTAAATCACCTTGTAGTGAACGGACATTAAACCAATGAGAAGAAGAAGAAAAACACACACACACACACACACACACACACACACACACACACACACACACACACACCACACACCACACACACACACACACACACACACACACACACTTGTGCACATACACAAAATATAGTCGTAGGCAAACCAAAAATACTGATGTGTAACAGCGTATGCTGACGGGATGACACTGTTCTTTATAAGAAGGGGAAGTTCACAAAATAGAGAAAGAGGAAGATATATATATATATATATATATATATATATATATATATATATATATATATATATATATATATATATTATATATATATAATGAAGAGTGGGGTTAGGAGAGAAAAGAGAGAGAAGACAGACAGACAGAGAGAGACAGAGACAGAGACAGAGACAGAGACAGAGACACAGAGACACAGAGACAGAGACAGAGACAGACAGACATACAGATTCATGAACAGATAGAGAAAGAAAGCAAGAGGCATAGACAATATATTTAAATATACATCATAGAATTTAAACTATTCTATAACAATATTGTTGACGCACTGTTGATCTGTTTCAGGCACATCATTCATAAAGGTCTTTGAAGTGGAGAGAAACACAGTGTTGGTGTTTCCTGTTTCCATATGCTTCCCAGTGAAGGAGTGTGCATCATTGCTGGTTAGGAATTTCCGTACTTCATCAAGGATATGCTGCCCACAGATCATCAGGAAGAACTGTTCTCGGTCCCCTCTTGCCACCAACTGTTCTTATGACCCTGCTGCTAACGTTTTTAACGTGCGGTTACCTACCGACCGGGATCAAACCCTGTACATATTCTCTACCGTGGACGGAGTCACTGACGAATGGATTGGGAAAATATGGATACGTGTCACAGGTAGTGTGTTACCAGCTTCTGTCTGTTTTTCTGTGTTTCTGCCTCTGCCTTCTTCTGTCTGTCTCTCTTTCTTCCAGTTTTCACTAACTGTGGATGATTCTCTTGTTACAGTCAGCCAGTCAGTCAATCAGTCAGTCAGTCAGTCAGTCAGTCAGTCAGTCAGTGTTTGTGCATGTGTGTAAGTGTGTAAGTGTGTATGTGTGCATGTGTGCATGTGTGCATGTGTGTATGTGTGTATGTGTGTATGCATGTATGTATGTATGTGTGTATAGTATGTATGTATGTATGTATGTATGTATGTATGTATGTATGTATGTATGTATGTATGTATGTATGTATGTATGTATGTATGTATGTATGTATGTATGTATGTATGTATGTAAAGTATGTATGTATGTATGTATGTGCATGCGTGCGTGCGTGCGTGCATGCGTGCATGCGTTTGTGTGTGTGTATGTATGTATGTATGTATGTATGTATGTATGTATGTATGTATGTATGTATGTATGTATGTATGTATGTATGTATGTATGTATGTATGTATGTATGTATGTATGTATGTATGTATGTTATGTATGCATGCATGCATGCATGTGTGTATGTGTGTATGTGTGCATGGATGTATATCTAGCTGTCTATTTATGTTTAAATGCAGAACCGTCAAAGGTCGCAAGTGCAGAACCATCAGACGTCACAAGCACAGAACCAGCAGACGTCACCAGCACAGAACCATCAGACGTCACAAGCACAAAACCATCAGACGTCACAAGTGCTGAACCACCAGACGTCACAAGTGCTAGACCGTCAGACGTCACAAGCACGAAACCGTCAAACATCACAAGTGCAGAACCGGTAATCGTCACAAGAACCACACGGTCAAAGCGCACAAGTGCCACAGCAGTCATCGTGTTGTCATCACTTCTCTCCATCAGCTCTGTCGTCACGGTGATCGGGGCTTTCATCTGTCGCCTTCGGAATGAACGGCGAAGAGGAGGTAGGCCTGTATTTCTGACAATGTGTTCTTCCCTTCCCGCTGTTGTCTTGGTTCTCCCTATAGTAGCATTACCTGCGTTTTCTCTCCTCCTCCATTTAACTCTGTTACCTCACTATTCCATTCTTCCTCTTTAGGGCACAGGTGTGTGAATGTGTGTCAATGTGAGTGGTGTGTTTGTGTCTTTGTGTGTGAGTATATATGTGTGTGTGAGTGTTTGTGTGTGTGTGAGGTGTGTGTGTGTGTGTGTGTGTGTGTGTGTGTGTGTGTGTGTGTGTGTGTGTGTGTGTGTGTGTGTGTGTGTGTGTGTGTGTGTGTTTGTGTGTGGATAAAGAATATCAAAGACATGGATACAATGCGGTACTTCAGAAAATATCAGACACACTGACCATATCACAAACAAACAAGGCAGTAGACACACTGACCATATCACCAACAAACAAACAAGGCAGCAGACACACTGACCATATCACCAACAAACAAGGCAGCAGACACACTGACCACATCACCAACAAACAAGACAGTAGACACACTGACCACATCACCAACAAACAAACAAGGCAGTAGACACACTGACCATATCACCAACAAACAAGGCAGCAGACACACTGACCATATCACTAACAAACAAACAAGGCAGTAGACACACTGACCACATCACCAACAAACAAGGCAGTAGACACACTGACCACATCACCAACAAACAAGGCAGTAGACACACTGACCATATCACCAACAAACAAACAAGGCAGCAGACACACTGACCATATCACCAACAAACAAGGCAGTAGACACACTGACCATATCACCAACAAACAAACAAGGCAGTAGACACACTGACCACATCACCAACAAACAAGGCAGTAGACACACTGACCATATCACCAACAAACAAGGCAGCAGACACACTGACCACATCACCAACAAACAAGGCAGCAGACACACTGACCACATCACCAACAAACAAGGCAGTAAACACACTGACCACATCACCAACAAACAAGGCAGCAGACACACTGACCACATCACCAACAAACAAGGCAGTAAACACACTGACCACATCACCAACAAACAAGGCAGCAGACACACTGACCACATCACCACGTCTATCCACAGAGAAGACCTCACTGCCAAGGGGTCTGGCTTTACTCAGGACTCATTCGGTGATTTCTGTTGCAGGGTGGTGAGGCAGCAGTGTCAGCAGAGCTACACACAGACTTCAGCCTGGAGTTCACACACTGCCTCAAACACAACTCATCCTCTCTGCTTCAGCCTTCCGACACTTCTGTAGGGAGCAGAATCAATTCGTTAGTGAGGTCATGAACCAAATGAGAGAATGATGAAAATGATGCCAGAAAGAAATGTGTACTACGTAGATTGCATTATCATGTAAAATACGATCTGGACATAAGTAAGGCCTTATTTAAGATACACAGTAAAAGATTGATTCCTGTAAAAATGTTTAGCACCGCGTGCAAATCCAGCATAGCTGTGAAGTGTCCATTCCTTAGTACTGAAATTAGGCCCTTCCTTTTATCAAGTGTGGTCAGTTTCTGCTATAATTAGCACCAGCTGGGATGGAATGGAGAGCAGCTGAGATGAACTGAATTAGGGGGGAAAGCTGACAGCTGTAAAAGTACATTGAAGAAAACTTCTGTAAATATTAGT
>CM060332.1:56983779-56986279 GCA_030674155.1 Stramonita haemastoma | reverse complement strand
AACTGAGTAGTCTTCAGGCATTCTGCACTACCATGGTCACAGAGTGGGGTTGAAACATGGAAAACAATGGCTTTGAACATACTCCATCCTTCTTCATGTCCACTTTCCTAAAGGAAGAAATGATTCAGATTGTCTATAAACTAACAATCCACCAGCTTGAGACAAAACTTTCAAAACATATCATTCAAAGCTCCACTATAATTTATCTTCAATACTTGACATAGTTTTTAAAATCAGCAAACTACAGCAGCTAAAAAGGAAACACTGTCTGTAAACGTTGCTTCGTTTTTTTGTTTTTGAATATTTTTTTATGTGCGTGTAGCCAGACCTGTGTATTGTGTGGTGAAGGTGCAGGAGCAGTGATGATGATGGCAGGGATGAAGGCTGTCTACCTGCTGATGCTCATTCTGGGCTCCCTTCAGCAGCATTGCTGTGCTGAGTCCTGTGAGTGTCACCTGATAAGTGTGTGTGTGTGTGCATGTGTGTTTTGAAAAGGACTTTTTTGATATAAAAGGTAAAAGGTAAACGTGTCACATAACGATGTGGTCGTAGGGGAGCGAGGTGTCAGAGACCTCAGCTTTTCTAGGGGCCAGCATATTGAGGGCGGTGCCCATCTCTTCTGCCTCGCTGATTTATCTTCCCTGACCCTAAAAAGGGAAGGTACCCATTTACAGGAGGGTGAAATAGGGGGCTGTACTGAAGCCAAGGCGCGCAAATGGTCACCCATTCAGTTAATAACGACGCTCAAAGCTGGGTAACTTTGGCTTCGGGAAAGAGTGATTTGACCACCGAGCTAACCCGTCCCTTTTTGTACTCTAACAATTTTGAGAGAGAGAGAGAGAGAGAGAGAGAGAGAGAGAGAGAGAGAGAGAGAGAGAGAGAGAGAGAGAGAGAGAGAGAGAGAGAGAGAGAGAGAGAGAGATGCAAAACAGATGGAAGCAGAAATATTTAGTGATACTGACGCATACATGGAAAAGAAGCATGCAAATATAAAAAACGGTTGGGTATTTTTCGTTCCAAGGTAAGAGCTTTGAGGCTAACCAGGGATGAGGTTTGTGCATTATTATGCAACGGTTTTTGCCCCCCGTTTATGTAACCGCCATTCCGACTTCGGGGTTGATGTTTGAACACGACAACAGCGTGCATGCCCATATGTATATGTAAATGTGTTTCCATAACCTATGCAGTTGTTGGAGAGCGAGATGTCAGAGACCTCAGCTTTTCTAGGGGCTAGCATATTGAGGGCGGCGCCAATCTCCTCTCCGTCGCTGCTTTACTTTCCCTGATCCTAAAGAGGGCAGGTACCCATTTACAGCTGGGTGAACTGGGGGACTGTACTGAAGCCAAAGCGCGTAAAACAGTCACCAATCCAATTGGAAACCACGCTAAATACCATTTAACCCCAGCTCGGAGAAAGCGAGTGCTCTGACCACTGAGCTATCCCGTCGCCTGTAGTAGTCAAGTAATGAAATAAAATAACATTTTTCTCTCTCCAGGTGGACCCTTCAACAAAGTCTTCCAACGACAGAGATATGACCCTCTGGTGTTTCCCGTCTCTATACCAGATCCCCGCTGCTTCCCAGAGAGCTCAACCTGTGTAAAGATGCTAATTGAGGGCGATGGTACTAGTTTAGAGATGTACTGCAACATGATCAACGAAGAAGACTGTATCTGGTATAGTTATCGTCACAAGTGTGTGTGTCACTTTCCTGCTAAGGTTTTCGTGATGCAGTTACCTACTGACCAGAATCATAGTTGGAATATTAGCTGTTGGTTGAATTCAGGCGGAGAGAGATTGCTTGGGAGAGTAATGATTCGTGTTGAAGGTAGTATGGTTCTTCTGTCTGTTTGCTTATGTGTCTGTTCCTCTGTGTGTGGGTGTTTTATTTTCATGTATTTATCATTTTATATCGAAGGTAATGGAATAAGCCCTCATTTGCTTTTTTACATCACGTCCCCGTGTGAATGCAGCTTAGTAAATTTTGTCATCTGTTCCAACCGGCAAACGTGTGCGCAAAATGTTCTGCGCGCATTCACGCACGTGGTCTCCGTTTATAGTCTCATCCGAAGTACTGTGTGTGTGTGACACGTGTGTGTGTGTGTGTGTGTGTGTGTGTGTGTGTGTGTGTGTGTGTGTGTGTGTGTGTGTGTGTGTGTCTGTCTGTCTGTCTGTCTGTCTGTATGTATGTATGTATGTATGTATGTATGTATGTGTGTATGTATGAATATGTATGTATATATGTTATGTGTGTGAGAGAAAGTGAAAGATAGACAAAGAGAGAGTGACAGACACAGGAAGAGAGAGAGAGGGGGAGAGAGGGGGGGAAGAGAGAGGCAAAGACAGAGACAGACAGACAGACAAAGAGACAGACAGACAGACAGACAGACAGACAGACAGACAGGGAGAGAGAGGGGGTAAGAGAGAGAAAGAGACACACAGAAAAACATAGACACACAGACAGACAGAGACACAGAAACACAGAGAGAGACAGGAAGACAG
>CM060332.1:56961279-56968779 GCA_030674155.1 Stramonita haemastoma | reverse complement strand
TCTCTCTATATATATATATATATATATATATATATGAGACACACAAACAGATAGAGATACAAAGATACCAATGATTCTACTACACACAATATGCCTTAAAATTTCTGTACTTTATCAACAGTTGAACAAAGAACATTGAGGAAAATTACAGAAATAAAAATATAAAAAAAACTTTTCCTTCTTTCTTTCTTTTTTTTTCCATTTATGTCTGAATATGAACAGTGTACTGTTTAACTTTCATTTATATAAGAAATTTATTCTCTCTCCCCCCCCCCCCCCCCCCCCCCACCCCGCTCAGGGCTTAACTATAAGATAATGCAGTTTGTTTTTCTTTTTATTTTATTTCGAGGGTAATGGAATAAGCACTCATGGGATTTTTTTTACATCCAGTCCCCGTGTGTGTGCAGTTTTGTCGGTTTTGTCAACCGTTTCCACTGGCACACAATAGCCTAGTCTTTAGAATATCGGAACGGGTAAACATGTGCGCGAGATGGTCTGTGTGTGTTCGCACACGGGACCTTGGTTTTTAAGTAGGGAGTGTGGTAAACATAAGGGTTGGTGTGTTCTTGTGACAACAGGCACTTTGCAAACAGTCGGTATCGTTTAGAGAAAGTTTGTGTAGGAGTGTGACAATGAATCAATGTATCTGAATATCCACTACATACATATAAAGCACTACTGTTTTATTAATTTCCGTGTCAGTCAATGTATAAGTCTGTCACTAGCATCAGTTGTATCAGTATCGTCTCAACTTCACCATTTTATAGCAAGTCTAAGACTGTTGCTGATTTTTTGGAGTACTACTTTTTTGGTTCAGTCAGGCTGGATTCTCTCTCGTTGGTTTTTTTGGTGAGTAACTGGTAAAAGAAATTGTTAATAAAAAAATTATATCCTTATATTTGTTTGTTTGTTTTTTTTTGTTTTTTGTTCCCCAAATAGAGGTGTAAGGTTCACCAGTAGTGAGATTTTGCGTATACGAGCGTTTTTTGCTTACCATGAAGGTAGTCAGTCGCAGTCTGACTTAGGGGATGTATGCTGGCTATGTTCGTGTTTTCTTATTCTGTCTAACGCTGACATGAAGTATTATGCATGTCAATGTGCACAAAATGAATCAAGGCACTGGCAGGTCTGCACTTAAAATTGACCTGGGAGATTGCAAAAATCCCTACCCTAATTCACCAGACGCCACCGTCGAGAGTCGAACTCGCGACTTCCTGGACCCATGAGACTAAAGTCGAACGGTTTCATCTCCTTAGGTGTAGGGTCCGTCTTCGACTATAAAAACGTATTCACTGTCTTTTGGCAATGTTCGTTTCCGCATAAAGATGATTGACGTTGTAATATAGAATTATGCATGGTTTTCCTAAATCAAAGTCTTCCAATGAACTATTTTGTTTCCCTCAGAATTCTCCAGAAATGCTGTGGGATAGAGGCAAAGTAAATAAGTTCAAACAAAAGAAGTAAAGGAAAAAGAAGGAAGTGTGATTTCGTTGAGGTAAAAGATAAAAATTAAAGGTGTCCCATAACCCATGTGGTCGTAGGGGAGCAAGGCTTCAGAGACCTCAGCTTCTCTAGGGGCCAGCATATTGAGGGCGGCGCCCATCTCCTCTCCCTCGCTGCTTTACCTTCCCTGACCCTAAAGAGGGCAGGTACCTATTTACAGCTGGATGAACTGGAGGACTGTATTGAAACTAAAGCGCGCAAACGGTCACCCATCCAGTTGATATTGGTAACCACGCTCAATGCTGTTTAACCTTGGCTGAGGGGAAAGCGAGTGCTCTGATCACTGAGCTATCCCGTCCACAATTTCGTTTATTGTTTTTGAGTATTGTGTTTTAAGCATATACCCAGAAATGTGTACTGCGTGGACAAAAAGAAAAAAGAAAGAAAGGAACTGTTGGTTTTGTTTGTTTTTTTTTTAGGAAAATTGTGTTGGGAATATAGATCTAGCCAGACCTGTGTATTGTGTGGTGAAGGTGCAGGAGCAGTGACGATGATGGCAGGGATGAAGGCTGTCTACCTGCTGATGCTCATTCTGGGCTCCCTCCAACAGCATTGCTGTGCTGAGTCTCGTGAGTATGACTGAAAACGATCTGTGTGTTGAGTTACGGAGTGTTTTGTTTGTATGTTTCTCTTTATACATTTATTATTTCTCTGTTTTTGTTTCCTGCTTATGTTCTGACCACTTTTTTGTTATTTCTTCTCTTTTTTTTCCATACGTTTTCTTTCTTTTTTTTTCTCAATAAACTTATCTGTAGCTAGTAAAGCTGTTCGTTATTTTACACTTCCTTCTTTTTGCCTTTCTTTTTCTTTGTCTTTCCCACTGTCGGTCTTTGATTCTATTATATGTCTATTTGTGTATCTATTTATCTATCTATCTATCTATCTATCTATCTATCTATCTATCTATCTATCTATCTATCTGTCTGTCTGTCTGTCTATCTGTCTGTCGGTCTTTGATTCTATTATCTATCTATCTATCTATCTATCTATCTATCTATCTATCTATCTATCTATCTATGTATCTATCTATCTATCTATCTATCTATCTATCTATGTATCTATCTATCTATCTATCTATCTATCTATCTATCTATCTATCTATCTATCTCTATATCTCTCTATCTCCCTGTCAATCTCCCTGTCTATCTCCCTATCTCCCTATCTATCTCCCTATCTCTCTCTCTCTCTCTCTCTCTCTCTCTTCTCTCTCTCTCTCTCTCTCTCTCTCTATCTATCTATCTATCTATCTATCTATCTATCTCTATATCTCTCTATCTCCCTATCTATCTCCCTATCTATCTCCCTATCTATCTCCCTATCTCTCTCTCTCTCTCTCTCTCTCTCTCTCTCTCTCTCTCTCTCTCTATCTATCTATCTATCTATCTATCTATCTATTTATCTATCTATCTATCTATCTATCTATCTGTCTGTCTGTCTGTCTGTCTGTCTGTCTATCTGTTTGTCTGTCTTAGTGTCTATTTATCTATTTTTTTTATATTTCACCACAGAAAAACAGCAATGCAAGAGGAAAAACAAGATAATAAGACGAACCGATATACATAATACACACACACACACACACATATATATATAGAGAGAGAGAGAGAGACAGAGACAGAGACAGAGACAGACAGACAGAAAGGCAGACAGACAGACAGACAGACAGACAGACAGACAGACAGAAAGAAAGGAAGAAAGAAGAAAGAAAGAAAGAAAGAAGAAAGAAAGAAAGAAAAAGAAAGAAAGAAAGAAAGAAAAGAAAGAAGGAAAGAAAGAAAGAAAGATCAAATTAATAAGTTTGAGTAACAGATACATCAAAAGAACAAGAAGCAATAGAACGTTTTTTGAAGCATACGTCAGATGTGTAGCAGTTCTTTTTAAATACTTTTCTCGAGATTTTGTCACACTAATTTTGGTCTGTTTCAGGCAAGCCCTTGAGAAAAGCCTTCAAAGTGAAGAGAAACGCCCTTTTGGTGTTTGCTTTTGAGGTTCCAAAGACTTGCTGCTTACGCAAGGACGTGAACAGAGCACTACTCAAGGTCCTGAAAGGCGGTAACTCACCAGAGACCTACTGCCAACTGAACGTCAGTAGTTATAGTAAAGAGTCCACTCACTCCAACGGCTGTCATTTTGACTCCGCTACTCGCGTTTTTACTGTGGAATTTCCTACTGACCGGAAGGAACACTGGAAAGTGGTATGTCTGGGGAAGGCAGGCAAATGGAAATCAATTTGGAAAATAAGGATTCGAGTTAAAGGTAGTACCACTCTCTTTCCGTTTATTTTCTTTATCTGTTTGACTCTCAGTGTATCTGTGTTTATCTTTCTTTTCTTAGAGGGTGGGGGTGGGGGTGGGGTTTTCCTCTCTCTTTCAAAGTGTGTGTCTCTGCTTGTCTTTCTCCATGCACGTGTGAGTGAGTGCATGAGAGAGAGAGAGAGAGAGAGAGAGAGAGAGAGAGGAGAGAGAGAGAGAGAGAGAGAGAGAGAGAGAGAGAGAGAGAGAGAGAGAGAGAGGAGAGAGAGAGAGGAGAGAGGAGAGAGAGAGAGAGAGGGTAAAGAAGAGGGGGTGGAGAGAGAAAGAGGGAAAGAAAGAGAGAGAGTGTGTTTGTGTGTGTTTGTGTGTGTCTATATTTTTTTATTTTTTTATTTATTTATTCTTTTATTTCGAAGATAATGGAATAAGCATTCTTGTGCTTTTTTTACATCTAGTCCCTGTGTGTTTGTTGTTCAGTAAATTTTGCCATTTCTTCCCACCAGCAGACAATGGCCTACTCTTCCGAAAGCGGCACAGGTTTTAATGTATGCGCAGATGTTCTGCGTGCCTTGGCACACGGAACCTCAGTTCTTAGCCTGATCCAAAGGACTTTTGGGTAGAGTGGAGTCTGCACTAATGTTAACTCGAGGGGAAAATATCCCCTTGAACGGGATTCGAACCCGGGTCAGCAGATCACGAGCGTAATGCGCAACACTCTAAACAACCAGTCTATTCCGTCCCCCAGGCTATCCCGCGTGTGTGGTTGTGTGTGTGTGTGTGTGTGTGTGTGTGTCTGTGTGTCTGTGTGTCTGTGTGTCTGTGTGTCTGTGTGTCTGTGTGTGTGTCTGTGTGTGTGTGCGTGTGTGAGTGCATGCGTGTGTGTGTGTGTGTGTGTGTGTGTGTGTGTGTGTGTGTGTGTGTGTGTGTGTGGTGTGTGTGTGTGTGTGTGTGTGTCAATGTTTGTATTTGTCGACGTGTGCGCGTGCGTTTGTGCGCGAGTGCTCACACTGTGCGTGCGTGCGTACAGTGTGTATGTGTGTGTGTGTGTGTGCGTGCATGTGTAGACAATACTCCCATAGTCACATAGTCAGTCTGACAGTGTCACCCACACAAAGATTGTGAGCATCATCACATCCCTGCAACAGCAGCAGCCTCCCATCTATACTCTGGCTCTCAAAGCTCTGATACAACAAACTCACCGCAATATTTAAAGAGGAGAAGAAAAAAATCTAAAATCTTAATCAAGAGACCAGGACAAAACTAATGAGGCCACTGAACCTGAGACACATTCCATTTGAAGCGTGGCATGACAGCTAGTTGTCATGGGGATGCAGCATGCTGACAGGCTGAACAGGATGCTGTCATGACACGTTCTGCTGATGTCGTGTCAACCAGCCCTGTGAGAATCCACTGTCCTGCTGGTTGATGATGATTCGGGTGACACTTGTACACTCATCCCTGTAAGGTAGATAGATGACGCTCAACAATGTGGTTCTAGGGCTCTGAATACGTTCAGAATAAACTCATTTTTAAGCCGCCGCTGTAGTCTAGTGGTTAAGGCGTTGGACTCGTAATCTAAAGGTTGCGGGTTCGATCCTAGCTTTCGGCTATGGCGTTGTGCCCTTGGAAAAGGCACTTTACGGCTATTTTCTCACCCCCCACGGTGTAAAAGGGGTACCAACCTTGTGTTGGGGGTTAATCCTGCGATAGACTGGAGTCCTATCAGGAGTCTATGACTCTCAGTCGCTTAACGCCACAGAAACCGGGATAAGCACCGGCCTGATGAGCCTTAGGCTCGAGACAGACTTTAATTTTTAAACTCATTTTTAGGGTAGGAGCTGGCCAGAGCGCACATACATATCAAGCAGGACGCGATAGCTTGTTGGTTAGAGTGTTGCCATAACGCTTGTAATCTGCTGACCTGGATTCAAACCCCTTCCAGGAGATCTTTCCCCTCAGAGTTAACATCAGCACAGACACAACTCCCACAGAAAGCCTCCAAATGAGACTATAAACTAACGTTCCCGTGTGTCAACGCACACACAACATCTTGCACACACGTTAAAACCCGTTCTGCTTTATGGAAGAGTAGGCCATAGTTTGTCTGAGGGAACGGATGACAAAATTGAGAAAACCGCATACACATGGGGACTGGTCGCAGCAAAATGCATCCCAGAGTATACTTCATTATCTGTAAAATATAAGAGTAAATGAAAAAGCCAGCGTTTTTGTGTGGTGGCATTTATATTGATGACTGGATGGTCAGGAGTCGTGTGCCC
Organism: Stramonita haemastoma; assembly: GCA_030674155.1. Taxonomy (NCBI): domain Eukaryota; kingdom Metazoa; phylum Mollusca; class Gastropoda; order Neogastropoda; family Muricidae; genus Stramonita; species Stramonita haemastoma. The sequence continues at coordinate 56,962,745 of CM060332.1, read as the reverse complement.
TTACTACTGCACCACAACAGTTGGTAGACCTGAATTTTTGAATTTAAAAAAAAAATCTGGGACAGTGCATCCTCTCGACAAAAATCAGTACAGGAGGAAATGCTTCCAGCAAAGCCCTGTAGCCATAACTGATGAGAAAAATCACAAGAGGGCTGGTGTGGGAACCTGATGACTGTGCTCAATGGTTTCTCTGATATTAAACAAACATGTGCATGAAAAGCTTGAACAGAAGCAAAGTTTCTTACTGAGTTTTTTTTCATTTTTTGTTTTGAGTTCTTAAATCTGTCTCTAGTTTGCCTTATAAACAAATTTCTGTTTGATAGAATGGTCTATTACAGGTATGGACAAACAGGGCATTACAAGTGCAGGACCATCTGACGTCACAAGTGGACAGCCTTCAGATGTCACCAGTAACCAACCCCTAAACGTCACAAGTTCCAAACTATCGGGTTTCACTAGCTCAGAACCGTCTGACGTCATAAGCAGAGAGCCGTCACACGTCACAAAGTCGGAACCACCACGCGTCAGCAGTAGAAACCCGTCACACGTGACAAGTGCAGAAGCGTCAGTGGCCACAAGTGTTGCAGCAGTGATTGCAATCTTCTTGCTTCTCTTCCTTCCTTGTGGCGTCAGCTTGCTCGGGATGCTGATCTTTCGGCGTGTAGAGTAGAACCAGGGTTATGTCTCCTGTTGTTGATGCTGATGATTGTCTTAAGCTGTAGCTGTTTAAAACAGTGTTGTGTTTAACCCTTAGAATGTTGAATGCTTCCTACCAAGTATTGCTCTCTCATGATGTCTATTTGTGTATTAATCATTTCTGTTCATAACAAATGTTATGCAGCTGTAATCAGTGCTAAGATTCTGAAATGTTTTCTGCCAAAAAGAAAAGTCCACATTTATTATGTCATTAGTATTTTGTGTACAAGTTATTTTTGTCTATAACAAATGTTACGTGTGCATGACTTTGTAATTAGTGCTAAGTGTTTGAACTGTTTTTACACAACAACAAAATGTTCACACATGTCATAAGCATTTTGTGTAGAAGATATTCTTGTTTATAACTAACATGAATCCACTACCTACCTACACTGAGCTTCAACACATCTATGCAGAACACAAATGACTCCTCGGGAAGTCGAATACATTATTCTAATGTGCTACATTGATAGAGATTTGTACAAAGGTTTGTGGCCATGTCCCGCTGCTTTATTTCTTCCTTGTGAGACAGACACGCAGTTTGTTTTGATGTTAGTTTTATTTCCCTGTGTCCTCCATTCATGATTTTGAAGGGGATTGTATTGTATGACATTAAAGTGTATTGCATCGTGTTTTATTCTAGTGTATGTGTATGCATTGCATGGTATTGTATTGCATATATTGTATTGCATATCATCCTAAAGGAATAGCTAATAGATCTCTATTAAAGGTCTAGTAGATGAGAAAAATTCGTGTTGAAATATAGTGAC
>CM060332.1:56948779-56951279 GCA_030674155.1 Stramonita haemastoma | reverse complement strand
TCATTTATATCACTTTATGTCACAGCAGATTTCTCAGCATGAAATTCGGGATGCTCTCCCCCGGGAAAGCGCGTCGCCACAAGTGCAGCGCCTACCGGTTATCATTTTTTTTTCCTATCTGCAACTGTATTTGTTTCCCTATAGGAGTGGCTTTTTTCTACAGAATTTTGCCAGGGACAGCCCCCTTGTCGCCGTGGATTCTTTTACATGCGCTAAATAATGATGTGTAACATACAGAACCTCGGTCTATCGTCTCATCCGAAAGACTAGCACCCAGACCACCACTCATGGTCTAATGGATGGGGGAAAAGTTTTGGTCCAAGCGGGATTCGAACCAGCGCACACACCGACCCGGACTTTTCACTTTCCAGACAAGGCGCGTTACCTCCTAGACCACCGATCCATCCATATAGGTTAAGGTTCACCGGTAATGAGATTTTTGCTGATGCTAGAGATGTTTTGCTCAGCATTCTGACTACGGCGATGCATGCTGGGTATGTTCGTGTTTCCGTGACCCGCCCAACACTGACATTAATCAAGGGATATTTAACGTGCCTATTCGATCTTCTGCATGTGAATATACGCGATGTGAATTATGGCACTTGCAGATCTGCGTTTAAAGTGGACCTGGGAGATTGTAAAAATCCTTGCCTTTAATTCATCAGACGCCCCCGTCGAGATTCGAACTCGCGACTTCATGGACCCATGAGATTGAAGTCCGACGGTTTCAGCCCCTCGGCTGCAGAATGTGTCCATGACCATAAAAAATGTGATCACTATTTTGACGATGTTTGTTTCCACATGAAGATGACTTACGTTGTAACATAGAATTATGCATGATTTTTCCTAAATCAGTGTCCTACAATATGTTCTTTTTCTTTCCTTCAAAGTTCTTCAAAAATGCTATGGGATAGAGGCAAAGTAAATAGATTAAAACAAAAGAAGTAAAGGAAAATGAAGGAAGTGTAATTTTGTTTAGGTAAAAAGTAAAAGTAGCGATGTCCCATAACCTAAGTCGTCGTAGGGAAGCGAGGCATCAGAGACCTCAGCTTCTCTAGCGGCCAGCATATTGAGGGTGGCGCCCATCTCCCCTCCCTCGCTGCTTTACCTTCCCTGACCCAAAAGAAGGCATGTACCTATTTACAGCTGATGAACTGGGGGACTGTACTGAAGCTAAAGCGCGCAAACGGTCACCAATCCAGTTGGTAACCACGCTCAATGCTGCTTAACCTTCGCTGAGGGGAAAGCGAGTGCTCTGACCACTGAGCTATCCCGTCCACAATTTCGTTTATTGTTTTTGAATATTATGTTTCAAGTATATACCCAGAAATGTGTACTGCGTGGACAAAAAGAAAAAAAGAAAAGAAAGGAACTGTTAGTTTTGTTTGTTTCGTTTTAGGAAAACTGTGTTGGGAATATAGATCTAGCCAGACCTGTGTATTGTGTGGTGAAGGTGCAGGAGCAGTGATGATGATGGCAGGGATGAAGGCTGTCTACCTGCTGATGCTCATTCTGGGCTCCCTTCAACAGCATTGCTGTGCTGAGTCCTGTGAGTACAAGCAGACACTGGCTGTCAATGTTTCAACATAGTTTATTTTCTTGTCTCATTCATTCATTCATTCATTCATTCATTCATTCATTCATTCATTCATTCATTCATTCATTCATGTATTAGTTAATGAATGAATTATCACTTAATCAATTAATTATTTCAGTCAGTCAGTCAGTCAATTATTCATTCATTCATTCATTCATTCATTATTTTTTTATTATTTGATTTTTCTACGTGTTTATATTCTTGACTTTGCTTTCATTTCCTTGTCCTTCTTTTCTTTCCCCTTCTTTAATTTTCGTTTTTTTCTCAGATCATTTGAGCCTATCTATCTGACATCAGATTTCAGATTTGTTTCTTTCTTTTTTTTACTTTCTTTCTTTCTTTCTTTCTTTTTTCTTCCTTCCTTCCTTCCTTCCTTCCTTCCTTCTTTCTTTTCTTTTCTTTTCTTTCTTTCTTTCTTTCTTTCGTTTTTTTCTTTCTATGAACCTTCCTTCCTTCTCTTTTCCTTTTCTTTGTTTCTTTCTTTGTTTGTTTCTTTCTTTGTTTCTTTGTTTGTTTGGTTTTTTTCTTTCTTTCTTTTGTATGTCTTATTTTACAACAGAACGCACAATAATAGATACCGATTAATTACTAAGAGGGTGCCTTTTATCCTGGACTGGATTTGTTAGGTTTCTCCTTTATGTAATGAGGGAGGGGATGGGAATGAGGGTTTAATTTATCGTATAAAGCAAAATCATGACAATAAATCGCAAGTGCTAAGAATATTCGCACAGACGTGCGCGCGTGCGTACACAAACACACACACACACACACACACACACGCGCGCACATGCACAGATACTATTCTAAAGGATTTTAACCATTTTTTTGACGCACTGTTGGTCTGTTTCAGGCACATCATTCTTTAAGATCTTGAAAGTGGGAGAGAAACACTGTGTTGACGTT
>CM060332.1:56936279-56938779 GCA_030674155.1 Stramonita haemastoma | reverse complement strand
TCTGTCAATTATCCATTCAGTCAGGCAGTCTGTTTATGCAGATAGTGTGTGTGTGTGTGTGTGTGTGTGTGTGTGTGTGTGTGTGTGTGTGTGTGTGTGTGTGTGTGTGTGTGTGTGTGTGTGTGTGTGTGTGTGCATGAATGCATGCATGCATGTATGTATGTATAAGTAAGTCTTCAATTTTAACATCTTTCCACTTTAAGTGATACCAGACGACCCTAAGATTTGAACTGGATAGGTCAAAGAGAGTGAGAGAGAGAGAAGAGAGAGAGAGAGAGAGAGAGAGAGAGAGAGAGAGAGAGAGAGAGAGAGAGAGAGAGAGAGAGAGAGAGAGAGAGAGAGAGAGAGAGAGAGAGAGAGAGAGAGAGAGAGAGAGAGATATCTACGCGCGCGCGTGTGTATGTGTGTGTGTGCTTTTTTACATCTGGTCCCCGTGTGTATGCAGTTTTTGTAAATCGTGTCATCTGTTCCTACCGGCACACGATGGCCTACTCTTACGAAAAGCGGAACAGGATTTAACATGTGCGCAAGATGTTCTGCGTGCGTTCGCACACAGGGCCTCGATTCATAGTTTCATCCGAAGGACTTTTTGGGGAAGTGGAGTCAGCGCTGATGTTAACTCCAGAGGAAAAAATCCCCTCGACCTGGAATCGAACCCGGGTCGTCAAATTACGAGCGCAGTGTTCTGACCACTAGGCTATCCCGTCCCGCTGTAAGGCAGATGACGCCCAACAATGTGGTTCTGGCGTTCTAACTAAGCGCAGAATAAACTCACTTCTTTGGGTAGGAGCTGGCCAGAGCATGCATACATATCAAAGAGGACGCGATAGCTTGGTGGTTAGAGCGTTGCAAAACTGCTGATCTGGGTTCCAGTCCCGTTCAAAGGGATTTTTTTTTCTCTCCTTGAGTTAACATTAGCACTGACTCAACCCCCTACAATAGTCATTTGGGTGAGACTGTATTAAACCAAGGTCCCTTGAGCAAACGCACAGAGAACATCTTGCACACATATGAAAACCTGTTCCTCTGTTTGGATTTGATTTTATTTGATATAGTCTTTTATATCGAGGATAATGGAATAAGCACTCTTGTGCTTTTTTACATCCAGTCCCCGTGTGCATGCAGTTTTGTAAATGTCATCTGTTCCCACCGGCACACGACGGCCTACTCTTACGAAAAGCGGTACAGGATTTAACGTGTGCGCAAGATGTTCTGCGTGCGTTCGCACACGAGGCCTCGGTTTAAAGTCTCATCCGAAGGACTTTTGGGGAGAGTGGAGTCAGCGCTGATGATTAGGTCATTGTGTGCCAGCGGGAATTGATGACAAAATTTTGAAAGCAACATGCACTGGAGGACTGGATGCAAAAAGCACTCGAGTGCCTATTTCATTATCCTCGAAATTGAAAAATAAATTTTGAAAAGTAAGCATTGTGTGTGGTGGCATTTATATTGATGACTGGACAATAAGAATTCGTATGGGCTGACCACTGTATCCCAACAGTTGATGACCTTGATCGCTTTGTTTTTGTTTTTGTTTTCTCTGACCCAGTGCTTAGATGACTCGACAAAAATCGGTACTGAAAGAAATGCTTCTAGCAAAGCCTTGTAGCCATAACTGATGAGAAAAGTCACAAGAGAGCTGGTGTGTAAACATCATGACTCTGCTCAATTTGTTTCTAATATTAGATAGACATTTTTTGAAAACTTGAACAGAAAAGTAGTTACCTATTGGGGATTTCATTTGTGTTGGGGGCTCTTCAATCTGTCGCTAGTTTTCCTTCTAAACATCTTTCTTTTTGACAGAACCGTCCACCACCTTGGCTGCAGAGACAACGGTTTCCCCAACGACAGAACCGTCAGTTACTACAGGTATGGACAAACCAGGTATAACGAGTGCAGGACCAGCTGACCTCACAAGTGGACAGCCATCACATGTCACCAGTAAACAACCCCCAAAAGTCACAAGTTCCGAACCATTGGACGTAACCAGCACAGAGCTGTCTGACGTCACAAATACAGAATCGCCACACGTCACAAGTTCGGAACCATTGAACGTAACCAGCACAGAACTGTTTGACGTCACAAGTACAGAACCGTCACACGTCACAAAGTCAGAGCCACCGCACGTCACAAGTTCAGAACCATCACGCATCACCAGTAGAAACCCGTCACACGTGACAAGTGCAGAAGCGTCAGTGGCCACAATGTGTTGCAGCAGTGATTGCAATGTTGTTGCTTCTCTTCCTTCCTTGTGGCGTCAGCTTGCTCGGCATGTTCATCTTTCGCGTCTGAGGTAGAACCAGGGTTAGGTCTCCTGTTGTTGTTGTTCCTGCTGGTGATTGTCTGTTAACGCTTAAACACTTGCCTGCTTTTCTGCAAAGTATTTCCCACGCATGATGTGCAGTTATGTAGACGTTATTTCATTAGTTCATAACCACTTTTGTGTGGCTGTAATTTGTGCTAAGATGCCTGAATGTTTTCTATCAAGTGTTGCCAGCAC
>CM060332.1:56922251-56924751 GCA_030674155.1 Stramonita haemastoma | reverse complement strand
ACTAAAAGGAAGCCATACAATCAACCTCCGGGGACTGTGTAAGCTCACCATCATCATCATCCTGGATGTCAAGGTCTTAGTCAATATCATCGTCATCGTTGTTATCATTATTGTTGTCGTTATCATCTCCATCATTCTCATCATCGTCAATATCATGACAGGAAACATTCAGTTTAAGAGAGAGAGAGACAGAGAGAGGGAGAGTGTGTGTGTGTGTGTGTGTGTGTGTGTGTGTGTGTGTGTGTGTGTGTGTGTGTGTGTGTGTGTGTGGATGTGTGTGTGTTTGTGTGTGTTTGTGTTTGTGTGTGTGTGTGTGTGTGTGTGTGTGTGTGTGTGTGTGTGTGTGTGTGTGTGTGTGTGTGTGTGTGTGTGTGTGTATGTGTGTATGTGTGCGTTTAATGATAGTGTGGTAGCCTAGTGGTCAGAACATTGTGCTCGCAATTTGACGACCCGAGTTCGATTCCCATTGGAGGGGATTTTTCCCCTGGAGTTAACATCAGTGCTGACTCCACTCTCCCCAAAAGTCTTTCGGATGAGACTGTAAACCGAGGCCCCATGTCCGAACGCACGCAGAACATCTTGCGTACACGTTAAATCCTTTTCCGCTTTTCGTAAGAGTAGGCCATTGTGTGCCGGTGGGAACAGATGACAATATTTACACAACTGCATATACACGGGGATTGGATGCAAAAAGCTCATGAGCACTTATCCCACCATCCTGGATATAAAAGAATAAAATGAAATAAATAAACACACACACACACACACACACACACACACACACACACACACACACACACACACACACACACACACACACACACACACACACACACACACACACACACATATTTGAAAAAAGTACAAACTTTAATAGTTTAACAAATTCACCCCTTTCAGGAATCAACAGTGTAACAATCCATTATTAAAAGTAGCAGGAACAGTCTTTAAGCAACATAAATTTGGTTCTGTACAAATAGGTAACAAATCATTTCTGTAACTTTCAAAAGGCTATCAAATCCCCTTGTGTTCAAAGCATACTGCACTTGTAGCTTTTGATAATTTGATAACACTTTTACTTTACATTTGATCATGGTCTCAAAAATGTTATCTTTCCAGAGAGACATTTATAAAGACATACAAACTTACGTTCTCAGTAACAGCAAGATCACAGTATTTCCACTTTGCACACCTTGGAGTTTTATTGATGTGTGTAAACATGTCCTGCAATAGTACCAACAAAAATGAGTATTTGTACATTTCGGTTTTTTGTCATTGAGGTGTTTTTTTTAAAAGCAATAATAAATATTTACAAAAGTTTCTTCAATGTACGTTCACAGCTGTCAGCTCCCCCCCCCCACAATTCAGCTCCTCTCAGCTGCTCTCCATTCCATCCCAGCTGGTGCTAATTATACCAGAAACTGACCACACCTGGTAAAAGGAAGGAGCTAATTTCAGTACTAAGGAATGGACATTTAACAGCTATGCTGGATTTGCACGCGGTGCTAAACATTTTTACAGAAATCAATCTTTTACGGTATATTTAACATTAGGCCTTACTTATGTCCATATCATATTTTACATGATAATGCAATCTATGTAGTAAACATTTCCTTCTGGCATCATTTTCGTTTTCTCTCTTTTGATTCATGACCTCAGTACCACATTCATTCTGCTCCCTACAGAAGTGTCGGAAGGCTGAAGTAGAGAGGAGGAGTTGTGTTTCAAGCAGTGTGTGAACTCCAGGCTGAAGTCTGTGTGTAGCTCTGCTGACACTGCTGCCTCACCACCCTGCAACAGAAATCACCGAATGAGTCCTGAGTAAAGCCAGACCCCTTGGCAGTGAGGTCTTCTCTGTGGATAGACGTGGTGATGTGGTCAGTGTGTCTACTGCCTTGTTTGTTGGTGATATGGTCAGTGTGTCTACTGCCTTGTTTGTTAGTGATATGGTCAGTGTGTCTGCTGCCTTGTTTGTTAGTGATATGGTCAGTGTGTCTACTGCCTTGTTTGTTGGTGACATGGGTAGTGTGCATTTACTGTTTTGATATAGTACATCATTTCCATGGCTTTTATTTTGTTTTTCATACACACACAGACACACACACAGACACACACACACACACACACACACACACACACACACACACACACACACACACACACACACACACACAACAAACAACACACACACACACACACATACACACACACACACACACACCTGTGCCTTAAAGAGGAATGATGGAATAGTGAGGTAACAGAGTTAAATGGAGGAGGAGAGAAAACGCAGGTAATACTACTATATGGAGGACCAAGACAACAGCGGGATGGGAAGTACACATTGTCAGAAATACAGGCCTACCTCCTCTTCGCTGTTGATTCCGAAGGCGACAGATGAAAGCCCCGATCACCGTGACGACATAGCTGATGGAGAGAAGTGATGACAACACGATGACTGCTGTGGCACTTGTGCGCTTTGACCGTTTGGTTCTTGTGACGA
>CM060332.1:56904751-56914751 GCA_030674155.1 Stramonita haemastoma | reverse complement strand
CCGGGTCCGAGTGTGCGGTGGTTTGAACCCCGTTTGGGCCCAAAACTTTTTCCCCATCCATAAGACCCTGAGTGGTGGTCTGGGCGCTAGTCTTCCGGATGAGACGATAAACAGAGGTCCCGTTTGTTACACATCACTATTTAGCGCACGTAAAAGAACCCACGACAACAGAGGGGTTGACCCTGGTAAAATTCTGTATTTTTTTTTTAAAGCCACTCTGATAGGGAAACAAATAGTTGCATACAGGAAAAAGAAAAACAATGGGTTCGCGCTGCACTTGTGGTGATGCGCTCTCCCCGAGGAGGGCAGCCCGAATTTACAGGTACAGAATACTATCCCTGGGGAGTGTGCATTGCCACAAGTACAGCGCCACCCATTCTTTCTTTTTAATTTTTCCTGTCTTTAAATGTATTTCATTTCTATCAGAGTGGCTTTTATCTACAGAATTTTGCCAGGGACAATCCACTTATTGCTGTAGGTTCTTTTACATGCGACAGATAATAATTTGTAATACACAGAACCTTTGTTTATAGTTTCAGCCGGAAGACTAGCACCCAGCCTACCACTCATGGTCTAATGAATGGGGGAAAGTTTTTCAATGACACTCCCTACCCACATCCTTTTTGATGTCTTGTGTTCAAAGGATTCTCTCTCTCTCTCTCTCTCTCTCTCTCTCTCTCTCTCTCTCTCTCTCTCTCTCTCTCTCTCTCTCTCTCTCTCTCTCTCTCTCTCTCTCTCTCTCTCTCTCTCTCTCTCTCTCTCTCTCTCTCAGTGTTCTCTCTCTCTCTCTCAGTGTTCTCTCTCTCTCTCTCTCTCTCTCTCTCTCTCTCTCTCTCTCTCTCTCTCTCTCTCTCTCTCTCTCTCTCTCTCTCTCTCTCTCTCTCTCTGTCTCTCTGTCTCTCTCTCTCTCTCTCTCTCTCTTTCTCTTTCTCTTTCTCTCTCTGCGCGCGCGCAGGCATAGCCTTGTGGTTGGAACATCGTGCTCGCAATCTCACGACCCCGGTTCCAATCCCGTTGGAGGGGATATTATTTTCCTGGGGTTAGCATCAGTGCTGACTCCACCTCCCCAAAAGTCTTTCGGATGAGACACCGTGTGCGTATGCAAGCAGAACATCTTGCCACGTTAAATTCTGTTCCGCTTTTCGAAAGAATAGGCCATTGTGTGCTGGTGGGAACAGATGACAAAATTTACAAAACTCCATATACGCGGGGACTGGATGTATTAAAGTACACTCACTCACTCACTCAGTCCCATGTCCCAAAGGACGTAGGAGGGACATTAGAGAAGACGCAGCAGAGATCTTTTTCCATGCTTCACGATCCTGTGTGGCTAGTAGGAGGTGTTGCAGGGGTTGGGCGGTCCAGTCTTTGATGTTGTCAACCCATGATTTCTTTTGGCGGCCTCTTCTTCTCTTGCCCTCGACTGTTCCTTGCAGGATGGTTTTTGCTAGGGTGTTGTGTCTTGTGGTGTGACCAAACCACATCAGCTTTCTCCTCTTTATGGTGGAGAGCAAAGGCTCTTGGGGGCCCACACGCTTTTTGATTTCTTCTTTCACATAGTTATTGGTCTTGTGTTCTTTGTATGATATTTTGAGGAGTCTTCTGTGGCACTTGTTCTCGAATGCTTGGATTCTCCTCTCTAACTCTGCTGTCAGAGTCCATGATTCACAGCCACATAGGAGGATAGATATCACGAGGGATTTGTAAAGGTGGTATTTGGTGCCGAAGCTGATGTTGTTGCTTCTGATGATCTTCTCGAGTCTGACTAGAGCAGATGTTGCTGTTGCAATGCGAGCTTTCACTTCATTGTTTGATGTGCCATCTTTTGTTAGGATGGAGCCTAAGTATTTGAATTGGCTCACCTCTTCTAGTGTTTCTCCATTCATCTTTATTTCCGTGATGTCATTACTCGCGCTGTTGACCATGATCTTTGATTTCTCTGTACTGACCTCCATGCCGTATGCGCTCGCTCGATCTGTTAAATTGTCTGTGAGGATTTGCAGTTCTTGTTTGCTGCTGCCCATGAGGTCAATGTCATCTGCAAATCTGAGGTTGCAAAGGGGTCTTCCACCAATGGAGATGGAAGTGTGGTGGTTTTGCAGTGTCTCTGTCATGATGTTTTCGAGGAAGAGGTTGAAGAGTACAGGTGAGAGAAGGCAGCCCTGGCGAACCCCAACCGTGGTCTTGAAGAACTCGCCCACGTGATTATTCATAAAAACTGCACTTTCTGCGTTCTCGTACAGAGCTTTGATGACTTCAATTAGACAGCTGTCAATGTTGAAGTGCCTGAGTACTTGCCAGAGGCCGTCATGCCATACCCTGTCAAAGGCCTTTTTGAAGTCTATGAAATTGTGGTACAAGTCTTTTTGGTGTTGGAGATGCTTCTCTATCAGAATTCTCAGATTGAAAATTTGTTCCATTGTGCTGCGTTTTGGTCTAAAGACCGCTTGTTCTTCTGCCAGGAGTTTTTCCGCTTGGTTTTTCAGTCTGTTGAGGACTACCTGCAGCATGATCTTGCTAGGATGACTTATGAGACTGATGGTTCTGTAGTTCTGGCATTGTTTGAGGTTTCCTTTCTTTGGCAGGGGTATTACAAGAGACTGTGTCCATTCTTTTGGCCATTCTTTGGTGTCGTGGATCTTCTGACAAAGTTCTGTGAATCGCCTTGCTGTTTCATTCCCTCCATTTTTTATGAGTTCAGCTGGGATGTTATCGATTCCAGGGGACTTCCCCTTCTTCAATTGTCTAATAGCTGCATCTACTTCACACCTTAGTATTGGTGGGTCTTTATCTTGGTGTTCAGGGGGTTTGTCAGAAACTATGTTGGTATCTGGGCGTAGTGGGTAGTTGTACAATCCCTCACAGTATTCTGTCCAGCGTTGGAGGATGGCATTGTTTTCCGTTAAAAGATTTCCTTCTTTGTCTTCAATAACAGAGGCTTTAGGCTGTGTGGTTTTCGTTAGTGCTTTCAAAGTGTCGTAAGCTGTTTTGCTGTTAAAGTACATGAGTGCTTATTCCATTATCCTCAATATAAAAGAATAAAATGCGTAAATAAATAGAAATAAATAAACTGCTCTGTCTGTCTGATCTTATGACAATGCACAAAATTGTTTCCTTGTTCTAAATTTAAGTTGTATCTTTTTTTTTTGTACAGGAAGTAATTATGAGTTTGACACTAAAAGGAAGCCATACAACGAACCTCAGGGGACAGTGTAAGCTCATCATTATCATCATCCTGGGTGCCAAGTTCTTAGTCAATATTATCGTCATCGTTGTTATCATCATTGTTGTCGTTATCATCTCCATCATTCTCATCATCGTCAATATCATGACAGGAAAAAGTTTGTTTGTGTGTGTTTTGTCTGTGTATGTGTGTGTGTGTGTGTGTGTGTGTGTGTGTGTGTGTGTGTGTGTGTGTGTGTGTGTGTGTGTGTGTGTGTGTGTGTGTGTGTGTGTGTGTGTGTGTTTGTGTGTGTGTGTGTGTTTGTGTGTGTGTGTGCGTGTGTGTGTGTGTGTGTGTGTGTGTGTGTGTGTGTGTGTGTGTGTGTGTGTGTGTGTGTGTGTGTGTGTGTGTGTGTGTGTGTGTGTATGTGTGCGTTTAGTGATTGTGTGGTAGCCTAGTGGTCAGAACATTGCGCGCGCAATTTGACGACCCGTGTTCGATTCCCGTTGGAGGGGATTTTTCCCCTGGAGTTAACATCAGTGCTTACTCCACTCTCCCCAAAAGTCTTTCAGATGAGACTGAACCGAGGCCCCGTGTGCAAACGCACGCAGAACATCTTAGGTACATGTTAAATCCTGTTCCGCTTTTCATAAGAGTGGGCCATTGTGTGCCGGTGGGAACAGATGACAATATTTACATGACTGTATATACACGGGGATTGGATGAAAAAAGCTCATGAGTGCTTATCTCATCATCCTGGATATAAAAGAATAAAACGAAATAAATAAACACACACACACCCAAAACACACCAAACACACCCAAACACACCCACCCACCCATCCACCCACCCACACACACACACACACACACACACACACACACACACACACACACACACACACACACACACACACACACACACGCACACACACACACACACACACACACACACACACAGATTTGAAAAAAGTACAAACTTTAATAGTTTAAAAAAATCACCCCTTTCAGGAATCAACCGTGTAACAATCCATCATTACAACAAAAAGTAGCAGGAACAGTTTTTAAGCAACATAAATTTGGTTTTGTACAAATCAGTAAGAAATCATTTCTGTAACTTTCAAAAGGCTATCAAAGCCCCTTGTGTTAAAAGCATACTGCACTTCTAGCTTCTGATAATTTGATAACACTTTTGTTTTACATTTGATCATGGTTTCAAATATTTTATCTCTCCAGAGAGACATTTATAAAGACATACAAACCTACGTTCTCAATAACAGCAAGATCACAGTCTTTCCACGTGGCACACCTAGGCGTTTTATTGATGTGTGTAAACATGTCCTGTAAAACTGAGAACCAACAAAAGCAAGTATTTGTGCATTCTGTTTTATGTCACTGTGGACTTTTTCTAAAGCAACAATAATATTTACATACGTTTTCTTCAATGTCCTTTCACAGCTGTCAGCTTCCCCCACATTCAGCTCCTCTCAGCTGCTCTCCATTCCATCCCAGCTGGTGCTAATTATAGCAGAAACTCACGACACTTGATAAAAGGAAGGGGCTAATTTCAGTACTAAGGGATGGACACTTGACTGAGCTATGCTGGATTTGCACACGGTGCTAAACATTTTTAAAGAAATCAATCTTTTTCTGTGTATTTTACATAAGGCCTTACTTTTGTCCATATTGTATTTTACATGATAATGCAATCTATGTAGTAAACATTTCCTTCTAGCATAATTTTCATCTTTCTCTCTTTTGATTCATGACCTCAGTACCACATTCATTCTGCTCCCTACAGAAGTGTCGGAAGGCTGAAGTAGAGAGGAGGAGTTGTGTTTGAGGCAGTGTATGAACTCCAGGCTGAAGTCTGTGTGTAGCTCTGCTGACACTGCTGCCTCACCACCCTGCAACAGAAATCACCGAATGAGTCCTGAGTAAAGCCAGAACACTTGGCAGTAAGGTCTTCTCTGTGGATAGAGGTGGTGATGTGGTCAGTGTGTCTGCTGCCTTGTTTGTTTGTTGGTGATGTGGTCAGTGCGTCTGCTGCCTTGTTTGTTGGTGATGTGGTCAGTGTGTCTACTGCCTTGTTTGTTGGTGATATGGTCAGTGTCTGCTGCCTTGTTTGTTGGTGATATGGGTTGTGTACATTTACTTTTGTGATATAGCACATCATTTCCATGGCTTTGATTTTGTTTTTCTCACACACACACACACACACACACACACACACACACACACACACACACACACACACACACACACACACACACACACACACACACACACACACACACACACACACACTCACACACACACACACACTCACACACACATACACTCACTCACTCACTCACTCACTCACTCACTCACTCACTCACTCACTCACTCACTCACTCACTCACCTGTGCCTTAAAGACGAAGGATGGAATAGTGACGCAACAGAGTTGGATGAGGGGGAGAGAAAACGCAGGTAATACTACTGTAGGGAGCACCAAGACAACAGCGGGATGGGAAGAACACATTGTCAGAAATACAGGCCTACCTCCTCTTCGCCGTTCATTCCGAAGGTGACAGATGAAAGCCCCGATCACTGTGACGACATAGCTGATGGAGAGAAGTGATGACAACACGATGGCTTCTGTGGCACATGTGCCCTTTGACCGTTTGGTTCTTGTGACGATTGCCGGTTCCTCACGTGTGATGTTTGACGGTTCTGTGGTTGTAACATCTGGTGGTTCTGCATTTTGAACATAAATAGATAGCTAGATTGAAAAACAGTTATGTAGGTATTTAGGTAGGTAAGATGGTAGATGGGTAGTCCCATGTGCGAACACATGCAGAACCTCTTGTGCACACGTTAGATCCTGTTCCGCTTTTCGAAAGATTAGGCCATTGTGTGCCGGTGGGAACATATGACAAAATTGACAAAATTGCACACACACAGAGACTGGACATAAAAAAGCACATGAGTGCTTATTCAATTATCCTCGATATAAAAGAATAAATAAACAAGATAGATAAGTAGGTAGGTAAGTAATATAATTTGCATGTAGGTAATAAAGTAGATTGATAGGTAGAAAAGTAGGTAGGTAGGTAGGTAGGTAGGTAGGTAGGTAGGTAGGTAGGTAGGTAGATAGGTAGGTAGGTAGGTATGTGGATAGTTAGGTAGGTAGGTAGGTATGTGGGTAGTTAGGTAGGTAGGTAGGGAGATAGGTAGATAAGTAGATAGGTAGGCAGATAAGTATATAATTAGGTAGGTAGATTGAATAGTATTTTGCTTCTGTATATGTATGAATGTGTGAGTGCATGTGTTTTTTTTTCTCTGGTTGTGCGTGCGTGCGTGTGTGATCATCACAGGCAACACTGAACACTAAAGTGATCATTACAGACAACACTGAAGTGATCATCACAGACAACACTGAAGTGATCATCACAGACAACACTGAAGTGATCATTACAGACAACACTGAACACTACTGAAGTCACCCAGCAGCAGTGCCAGGCCTCATCTGGATGGTGGCCTCACAGCGGCCTGACAGTGACAACTTCCCACACACATCTTGTTCTGAGGACTGGACACAACAAGTTGGGGCATGGGGGTGGGAATGAAATGAAAATTCTCTCTGTCTCTTTCTGTCTGTCTGTCTCTGAATCTGTGACAGACCGACGGACAAAAACAAGAGAAACATTTCACAGATAGTGAAAAACTGGAAGAAAGAGAGACAGACAGATGAAGACAGAGGCAGAAACAGACACTCAGACATAGAGAAAAGCAGACAGAAGCTGGTACCACACTACCTGTGACACGAATCTTTATTATCCCTATCCGTTCAGTAATGACTCCATCCGACGTAGAGTACACCAACAACCTTTGACCCTGGTGGGTAGGTAACCGCACGTTAAAAACGTTAGCAGCGTTGTAATAGGAACAGTTGGTGGGAAAAGGGGACGAAAAACAGTGCTTCCCGTAGATCTGTGGGCAGAATATCGTTGATGAAGTGTGGAAATTCTCGACCAGCACTGATGTACACTTCTTCACTGGGAAGCAGGGAGAATTTTGTATGGAAACAGGAAACACCAGCACTGAGTTTCTCTTCACAGTAAAGATCTCTTTGAATGGTGTGCCTGAAACAGACCAATAGTGTGACAACAATATGGATTAAAAAAAAAGCCTGAGAATAGTTTTAAATATGTGATGTATATTTCAATGTACTGTCTATGCCTCTTGCCATCTTCCTGTATCTGTTCATGAATTTGTCTTGTCTGTCCATCTGTCTTTGTCTGTCTGTCTGTATGTCTGTCTATCTGTCTGTCTCTGTCTCTTCTCTCTCTCCCCCTCCCTCCCCCTCCCTCCCTTCCCCCCTCTCTCTCTGTATCTTAATCTTTCTTGTTTTGTTTTCAAGTCCTTCAAAGCAATTGGTCAGCATGTCAACATGCGTTTTTGCAAACCAGTATCCTGTGGAGGAAGCTGGTTTGAAAATCTTCAGTTGTGCCCCCACGGTCTATGGGACTACGGGACAGGTGAAGGTGAAGGTGAATCTAGGGTTTGCCTACAGGTATTATGTGTGTGTGTGTGTGTGTGTGTGTGTGTGTGTGTGTGTGTGTGTTGTGTGTGTGTGTGTTTGTGTGTGTGTTTGTGTTTGTGTTTGTGTCTGTGTGCATGTGTGTGTGTTTGTACGCGGGCACGCACGTCTGTGTGAATATTCTTAGCACTTGTGCATTTACTTTCATTATTTTGCTTTATACGATAAATTAAACCCTCATTCCCACCCCCTCCCTCATTACATAAAGGAGAGATCTAAAAAAAAAAACCAGTCTAGAAAAAAGAGCACCCTCTAGAGATTTCTAGGAGTTTATTAATGTGCTTGCTCTTGTAAAATAAGACATACAAAAGAAAGAAATCAAGAAAGACAGACAGATAGACAGACAGAACGAAAGAAAGAATGAATGAATGAAAGAATGAAAGACAGAAAGAAAGAAAAAGAAAAGAGAAGGAAGGAAGGTTCATAGAAAGAAAGAAAGAAAGGAAAGAATAAAGAAAGACAGAAAGACATACAGAAAGAAAAGAAAGAAAGAAAGATAGAATGACAGAAAGAAAGACAGAAAGAAAAAAGAAAGACAGAAAAAAAGAAAAGAGAAGGAAGGAATGTTCGTAGAAAGAAAGAAAGAAAGAAACTAACAAAATCAAAAAAAGAAAGGAAGGAAGTATAAAATCAGATGAAATATGGGCACAAATGATTTGATAAAGATGAAAAAATAAAAGAAAGGGAGAGGGAAGAAGGACAGGGAAATGAAAGCATAATTAGAAATATAAAATAATAGAAAGATAAACTTAGATTTTTAAAGAATGAAATTATGAATAAAGCAAACAAAAAGCTATGTAGAAACATTGACAGCCAGTGTCTGCTTGTACTCACAGGACTCAGCACAGCAATGCTGTTGAAGGGAGCCCAGAATGAGCATCAGCAGGTACACAGCCTTCATCCCTGCCATCATCATCACTGCTCCTGCACCTTCACCACACAATACACAGGTCTGGCTACATGCACCAAAGAATATTATTTAAAAAAGAAACAAAGCAACATTGACAGTATTTTCCTTTTAGCCGGTTTAGTTTGCATATACTAGAAGCTATGTCAAGCATTGAAGATATAGCGAGCTTTGACTGAAATATTTTGAAGATTCTGTCTTAAGCTGGTAGACTCTGTCAGTTTATAGACAATCTGAATCATTACTTCCTTGAGGAAAGTGGACATGAAGAAGGATGGAGTATGTTCAAAGCCATTGTTTTCCATGTTTCAACCCCACTCTGTGACCATGGTAGTGCAGAATGTCTGAAAATTACTCGGTTATTTTGTATTCTAAGGTCAGAGAAGGCATCTACATGTTTGATCAGAACACGAATCCATGACAATGACTCCGCTGTTTTCCATGTCTAAGTTGTAAGAAGGGCATCTCCATGTTTGATCAGAACAGGCACAACCTACTCCACAGAAGTGACAAGGAAGCAGTACACGTTTTTCATGGTAGGTATTGTTTTTGACCCAGCCTTTGAGAAGACTGCAAACGGGTGATGTATTATTGTTGCTTATGTGCCTCTGAAAACTTTGCATGATCTGCATTTGATACAGCTGTTACATAACATTGATAGAAAGAAGACATAAGTAGTGTAGAGTTTAGAATGAGTAATGGGCTACTCCAAAATCAGATGTTGATAGACTGAATACAAAGCACATCTATATTCTCTATGTGAACAATCTGTGTCAACACTCCCTGTGAATAACTCCTGTCGAAACCACTGTAATGCTTCCTATAGCAGGCTCTACTCTATGCACGCACTGTGTATGCTGTCTGTATGTACACTCTATAAAAACTCTAAATCAATGCATTCTGTGCATACGTTGGATGGATACTTCCCATCAGAAATCCCTGTGCATTCTTCCTTGAAATGCCATCAATAGAATGATGGAAACTACATAAGGACACCCATACCGATAGAACTTAAGAATATTGGATGTGGTCATTGCAAGCATTCAAAATGGGAAAAGTATTAATTTATTTAAACTTTTTGAGCAAATCTTATATATGTTAGGACTTATCCATGGACGTTCCACGTAGAATAATCATAGTAGGATCGATCAGTATGGAATGTATGTAACAAGTCTAACTGTGATATATCACTGCATTTCATTTTGCTCCTTTTCCATTGCAAGCCTGTGACACCACCCACCAGAAAAGACTCTGCACTCAAACGTGAAAAGCAGGATCTTTGCACACACCCTCCTCCACTCTGCCTATGGAAACTTTGCATTGACACTCTCCATAGTAACACCCA
>CM060332.1:56897251-56899751 GCA_030674155.1 Stramonita haemastoma | reverse complement strand
GATAATAGATAGATTTGATATATCGATAGGATAGATGTAATAAATAGAAAAGATAGATAGATAGATAGATAGGATAGATAAGATAGATAGAAGATAGATAGATAGATAAATGATAGACTAGACAGAGAGAATAGAGATAGAATAAAGACACAAGATAGATAATAGAGAGATGAAGACAGAGATAGGAGATAGAGACAAAGAAGAAGAAGAAGACGATAATAAAAGCAAAACAGGAAGACAGACGGACAGACAGACTAACACACACACACACACACACACACACACACACACCACACACACACACACACACACACACAACACACACACCACACACACACACCACACCACACACACACGACACGACGAACGCACACATACACAAAGAATCTTGATTTATTTAAAATATACAATCTTTAATCATTTCACCCCTTTCAGGGATGCAACAGTGTAAGAAACCATTATTCCAACAAAAATCAGCAGGAACAGTCATTAACCAATATGAATTTGGTTTTGTACAAATCAAAAAGCAAATCATTCCAAACACTTTCAAAAGTGCATCAAATCCCCTGTGTGAACAGACTACTGCCCTTCTTACTTAAAAAAAAAAATTGATGAGAAAAAGCCAAACATTGAATGAAATATATCATGAAAAAAATGTAAAGATAATTTTTTTTAAAACTATGAATGAAATAAGTATTCTCTCTAAGTGAAGGTCTGTCACAATTGCATCAATTCCCAAGCAAACGTGGGGTGTTGTTGTAGCTATCAATTTTACGTGGACCACAGCCCACAAATCCAACACCACTCAGTCAAGAGTGCTAAATTTAGCGTGGCCCTTCCTTTGGCTTAGTCCAGGTGTGGTCAACTGCTGCTATAAATAGCACCAGCTGGCCCCGCCTAAAATGGGGTAGGATGGAATAATTAGCAGCTGAGAGGAGCTGAAAGTGGGGGAAACTGACAGCTGTGGGATATTTGTAATGACTTTAGCTGTATCGTGTAAAAAAAAAAATCAATTGTGTATGTGTATGTTTGTGTGCGTGTGCGTGTGCGTGTGCGTGTGTGTGCGTGCGTGAGTGCGTGCATGTGTGTGTGTATGTATGTGTGTGTGTGTGTGTGTGTGTGTGTGTGTGTGTGTGTGTGTGTGTGTGTGTGTGTGTGTGTGTGTGTGTGTGTGTGTGTGTGTGTGTGTGTGTGATGTTCCTGTTATGTTATGTGTGTGTATGCATAGTACTGCACTGCACATTTTCTTGATGACATTGCTCTTATTTTACTTTTATTCTCTTGCCATGTAATATACAGTGTACTGTATGTGCATGCATTTGTTCCTTATTTTTTGTGCTAGTCACGTTCATATGTAACCTATTTAAATTGATTTGATTGTACAGGGCGGTGATCGCATGTTTTGGGGAATTCGTGCTATAGATGCCTCCATTTATTATTATTATTATTATTATTATTATTATTATTATTATTATTATTATTATTATTATTATTATTATTATTATTATGATGATGATGATGTTATGCAGATGAGTGGTCTCAGGTAACACATCCATGGAGAAAACAAGGAATCTCCGGTTTGGTCACTATATTTCAACACGAATTTTTCTCATCTACTAGACCTTAAACAGAGATCTATTAGCTATTCCTTTAGGATGATATGCAATACAATATATGCAATACAATACCATGCAATGCATACACATACACTAGAATAAAACACGATGCAATACACTTTAATCTCATACGATACAATACCCTTCAAAATCATGAATGGAGGACACAGGGAAATAGAACTAACATCAAAACAAACTGCGTGTCTGTCTCACAAGGAAGAAATAAAGCAGCAGGACATGGCCACAAACCTTTGTACAAATATCTATCAATGTAGCACATTAGAATAATGTATTCAACTTCTCGAGGAGTCATTTGTGTTCTGTATAGATGTGTTGAAGCTCAGTGTAGGTAGGTAGTGGATTCATTTTAGTTATAAACAAGAATATCTTCTACACAAAATGCTTATGACATGTGTGAACATTTTGTTGTTGTGTAGAAAACAGTTCAAACACTTAGCACTAATTACAAAGTCATGCACACGTAACATTTGTTATAGACAAAAATAACTTGTACACAAAATACTAATGACATAATAAATGTGGACTTTTCGTTTTGGCAGAAAACATTTCAGAATCTTAGCACTGATTACAGCTGCATAACATTTGTTATGAACAGAAATGATTAATACACAAATAGACATCATGAGAGAGCAATACTTGGTAGGAAGCATTCAACATTCTAAGGGTTAAACACAACACTGTTTTAAACAGCTACAGCTTAAGACAATCAACAGCATCAACAACAGGAGACATAACTCTGGTTCTACTCCACACGCCGAAAGATCAACATCCCGAGCAAGCTGACGCCACAAGGAAGGAAGAGAAGCAAGAAGATTGCAATCACTGCTGCAACACTTGTGGCCACTGACGCTTCTGCACTTGTC
>CM060332.1:56882251-56892251 GCA_030674155.1 Stramonita haemastoma | reverse complement strand
AAACAGTATCCAGAAACAACAAACGAAGTAACACAACTACTGGACTGTTTTTCTCGTTTGTGTGCTTTTTAATCTACCTCTATTGCAATCGCCATCTTTTATTTCCTCTGTGGTCCATTGCAGAGGTGGAAAAGCTTTGGTTGAAGTTTTGACCTCTGTCTTAAAAGGGTAAGCCGGCACTTTTAAGGTCATCTGAGCCATTCTTCCTCTAGGGGATGTATGTATGGAGAAAGAGAATGTCTGTTCAAAGGCATTGCCATCCACTTTTTAACCATCGGTGGATCGGTGGTCTACAGGTAACGCGTCTGTCTAGAAAGTGAAAAGTCCGGGTCAAAGTGTGCGGTGGTTTGAATTCCGTTTGGGCCCAAAACTTTTCACCTATCCATAAGACCATGATTAGTGGTCTGGGTGCTAGTCTTTCGAATGAGACGATAAACCGAGGTCCCGTGTGTTATGCATAATTATTTAGCGCACGTAAAAGAACCCACGGCAGCAAGAGAGCTGTCCTTGACAAAATTCTGTACAAAAAAGCCACTCTGATTGGGAAACAAATACAGTTGCCCACAGGAAAAGAAAAAAATGTATGGTGCTGCTCTTGTTGCGACGCGCCCTGCTGTGACATAAAGTAGAATTAATAAAAAAATAAAAAAGAGATAAATATCCTGTTACAGTGATGGTTTAAAATCCCTTAGCCTATTATTACGCCTTTTCCCTTTCTGTTGCTAACAACAACTGTTGGCTCAGGCCAAAAGCTGAGTCATTTATTGATATCAGCTAAGTGCCAAGGCCTACATTAAACCTTTCTTTTGTTGTAAAATATTGTGTGGAGATTGTCTGCAGCCATAACAAGCTCTTAACATAACAACCCACACTCTACTTTAAAAGAGAAAAATTCTCTGAAGTCGGAATATAGATGCCTATAATGGCGAGGTATTAGAAAATAGTCCTACACGCAAACTTCTCATCCGGTGTACTTCCTATCTCACAGTGATTTCCAGGTAGGATGAGTGAGTCAAGAGTGCATATTCTGGGTGACCTCCAGGGTGTTAAGCTGGGGAACACACAACAACAACGGCTGTGTAAATATTGCAATGGAAATATTTATACCTGGAAGCTTGCATGATCACAAGACAGCTCAAGAACTTTTCAAATATGACACCACATATCAAAATGAATGATTTATTTGAAATGTAGCACATGTTGCCGTATGATTCGTCATTTCCAGAACATATTCTGCGTCACAGTGCATATCTTTTTTTTCTAAAACTTTCTAAAGATTAAAAAATAAACCTATTTTAGAGGTAAACTTACCATACTTATCACATCACAAAAATCCACACGACAAAATCCAGCCTTTATCAACAACAGTAACAGAAAAAGTGATGAACTTTCTTCACCTTGATGTAGTCAAACAGTACTAATACAACTTACGGCTGCAGACAAACTTGCCCATAGCATATGCGGAACATTTTCGTTTCCTTTTTTCAACGGATGTTAGCATCCCATGAAGGGCAATGACAATACTCACAGGCATATTGGTTCGAATCATAATCTCCAAAGACGCAAGGAAGCTACATTTTATATTGGTTTAAACATTTCAAGATAACCTCAGTTAACACACACACACACAACACACACACACACACACACACACACACACACACACACACACACACACACACACGCACGCACGCACGCACGCACGCACACGCAGACACTTATGCACGCACGCCCGCACGTACAATTTAGGTATAATCTGTATGAGTCAGTTAACATTTGGTAGATAGCACCGCCATGAGACTGCTGATATAAATTTTGGAAATTAACACACATCTGAAGAGAAACGGTGAATTCGAACCATCACATATCTTGCAAAATTATGTCATTGTTTACAATACAACCCGTGTCACTATGTGTATTACTACACTGAAGTTGTCATCAGATTACGTACCCTTTACAAAGATAAACTTAAGATAAACTATTATTTTCAAAACATATTGCATGATACCTCATTTTTAAAACTGAAATCTACAATGCATATTCTAGAGAATGTCACTACAGTACACACACACACATTTCAGAGATAAAGCAACGATGTTTACCAGATCACGAATCCGAGGAGACAGAATGCAACCTCTCTCAACAAAAGTAGCACAAAAAGTGAGCTTCCAACAATCTTCCTCTTGCTTAAAGAGAAGTACTGATACAATCCACTCTGCATGTTAGGCTAGAAGGTCACAAACCAGGACATTGAAACAATAATCCCTTTCTTTAAAAGTGTATCAAGGCACTGCTCTGCTTCACTGTCTTAAAATACATCTCTTTTAAATAATAAACAATAGATACCTACGTTCTGTAAGCAGGATGAAGATGGAATGAGCGTGTTGTGAACAAGGAAACCAGTCAGGATATTTCTGTAACGGAAACAAAACAAACCCAAAACACACACGCGCAAACACACACGCGCAAACACACACACACACACACACACACACACACACACACACACACACACACACACACACACACACACACACACACACACACACACACACACACACACACACACACACACACACACACACATATACAAACACAGACACACACAAACACACTCGCACACATGCACCTGCACACATATTTGCATGCATGCATGCACGCACCCATGGATGCACACAGTACACACAAAACACACACACATACACACACAGTATAACTTCCAGAATTCAAGCATGTCACCATGATGATCATGGCACAAACCGCAGATAAAAAAAACCCAGCACAAGCCGGGGTACACACCATCCTGAAGCCCAGAACAGAACTAGCACCCGTCACTACAACACGGCCAAGTTGCAGCACGTGTGCTGAGATAGCTGTGACCTGCTGACAGATGTCGCCACTGTCTGCACCCTCTACTGACAGCTGACAGATGTCGCCACTGTCTGCACCCTCTACTGACAGCTGACAGATGTCGCCACTGTCTGCACCCTCTACTGACAGCTGACAGATGTCGCCACTGTCTGCACCCTCTACTGACAGCTGACAGATGTCGCCACTGTCTGCACCCTCTACTGACAGCTGACAGATGTCACCACTGTCTGCACCCTCTACTGACAGCTGACAGATGTCGCCACTGTCTGCACCCTCTACTGACAGCTGACAGATGTCGCCACTGTCTGCACCCTCTACTGACAGCTGACAGATGTCGCCACTGTCTGCACCCTCTACTGACAGCTGACAGATGTCGCCACTGTCTGCACCCTCTACTGACAGCTGACCAGTGCATGAGGGCTGACCAGGCTGGGGCTACTTCCATGTCAAACTACAGCTGACCAACACCTTGGCTGAACTTAACTACACAAATAGAAAGAAACGAGAAGAACACATAAGGATTTTCCTGGTTTTGTTTTTGTATGTGGCCCTCACCACACCTGTTGACCTTGAAAAACGGCCTTGACCTAGTTTGGATAGGCCAGAGTGTTTGGCTATAATACATAACCTTTGACCTCACTTTTCACTTCAAGATCTCAGATAAACAACATGTTTCCTTTTTGCGAACTTAAAGAAAAGTAAACGCTTCCTTGAGGCTTCACCAATGAGTTGAAAGATATGTATCTGTATGGAGTAGTTTGTTACAGCACCTAAACATGTTGCCTACAAGTTTGTGAGATAGACTTTACACACAGCCTGGCTTGAGGACATAAAACAAAGCAACAATGAATTAAATACCAGAGGACATAAACTAAAGCAATGACAATATGTTCAATACTATTACTACAGAGGTTTGACCCTCTGTTTTGGGTTGCTTTTTGCAGGATGTTTTTTCTTACGTGTAAACAAATGGAAAGGTTTTCAAAAGCAAAGTGAAGCAGAACGTGTGTGACAATTCATACAATTATCTTGAGTTTGACCGGTTTACTCTCTTGTGAAGCATTTCTTTATTTATTTTATTCATTTTTATACCATTTTTGTGTCACAGCAGATTACTCTGTGTCAAATTCAGGCTGGGGAGAGTGTGTTGCCACAAGTGCAGTGTTACCCATCTTTTTTTCCTGTCTGCAACTGTATTTGTTTCCTTATCAGAATAGCTTTTTTCTACAGAATTTTGCCATGGACAATCCACTTATTGCCGTAGGTTCTTTTACATGCGATAGATAATGATTTATAATATAGATAATGATTTATAATACACGGAACCTTGGTTTATTGCTTCATCCCAAGAACTAGCACACAGACTACCACTCATGGTGTAATGGATGAGGAAAAGTTTTTCAATGACACTCCCTACCCACATCCTTTTTTATGTTCTGTGTCCAAAGAATGCTCTCTAACTCTCTCTCTCCTCTCCTCTCTCTCTCTCTCTCTCTCTCTCTCTCTCTCTCCCTCTCTCTCTCTCTCTCTCTCTCTCTCTCTCTCTCTCTCTCTCTCTCTCTCTCTCTCTCTCTCTTCTCTCTCTCTCTCCTCTCTCTCTCTCTCTCTCTCTCTCTCTCTCTCTCTCTCTCTCTCTCTCCTCTCTTCTCTCTCCTCTCCTCTCTCTCTCTCCTCTCTCTCCTCTCTCTCTCTCTCTCTCTCTCTCCTCTCTCTCTCTCTCTCTCTCTCTCTCTCTCTCTCCATGTTCTGATTTTTCATTGTATAGTAGGTGTGAAATTTATCCATTCTTTCTTTTTTTTTATTGCCATAGTAAGTGTGCAATTTATCAATGCTTTCATTTTGCATTACACTCACACCCCTGCCCCCCTCACCTGGTGTATTGTGGTCCAAGGCCAAGGTACCATTAAACCATTTCAGTGTTCAGTGTTCAGTGTTCTCTCTCTCTCTCTCTCTCTCTCTCTCTCTCTCTCTCTCTCTCTCTCTCTCTCTCTCTCTCTCTCTCTCTCTCTCTCTCTCTCTCTCTCTCTCTCTCTCTCTCTCTCTCTCTCTCTCTCTCTCTCTCTCTCTCTCTCTCTCTTCTTCTGTCTCGTCTGTCTGTCTGTCTGTCTGTCTGTCTGTCTGTCTGTCTTCTTCTCTCTCTCTCTCTCTCTCTCTCTCTCTCTCTCTCTCTCTCTCTCTCTCTCTCTCTCTCTCTCTCTCTCTCTCTCTCTCCTCTCTCTCTCTCTCTATTGTGCTCGCAATCTGACGACCCCGGTTCCAATCCCGTTCAAGGGGATGTTTTTTCCCTGGGGTTAGCATCACTGCTAACTCCACTCTCCCCATAAGTTCTTTGGATGAGACACTGTGTGCCAACGCAAGCAGAACATCTTGCCATGTTAAATCCTGTTCCGCTTTTCGAAAGAATAGGCCATTGTGTGCATGAGTACTTATTCCATTATCCTCAATATAAAAGATCCAATCCAATCCAATTATGTTGCTTATAGCCCCGCCGACCACATAGGCCATATCAGGGCTATCACCTCGTTACATTTTAAAACTCGTATTAAAAGTGTGCGACTATGTACAGTTTAAAACGAGGTATAAAACCAACTCAATTGTCCTTGCTTGTATCGACGCCCCGGCCGACCATAATATTACACAAAAATGTTTCCTTGTTCTGAATACGTCGTTTAAAATTGTTTCTTTTCTTCTTTGTACAGGAAGTAATTATGAGTATGACACTAAAAGGAAGCCATACAATCAACCTCCGGGACTGTGTAAGCTCACCATCATCATCATCCTGGATGTCAAGGTCTTAGTCAATATCATCGTCATCGTTGTTATCATTATTGTTGTCGTTATCATCTCCATCATTCTCATCATCGTCAATATCATGACAGGAAACATTCAGTTTAAGAGAGAGACAGACAGAGAGAGGGAGAGTGGTGTGTGTGTGTGTGTGTGTGTGTGTGTGTGTGTGTGTGTGTGTGTGTGTGTGTGTGTGTGTGTGTGTGTGTGTGTGTGTGTGTGTGTGTGTGTGTATGTGTGTGTGTTTGTGTTGTGTTTGTGTGTGTTTGTGTTTGTGTGTGTGTGTGTGTGTGTGTGTGTGTGTGTGTGTGTGTGTGTGTGTGTGTGTGTGTGTGTGTGTGTGTGTGTGTATGTGTGTATGTGTGCGTTTAATGATAGTGTGGTAGCCTAGTGGTCAGAACATTGTGCTCGCAATTTGACGACCCGAGTTCGATTCCCATTGGAGGGGATTTTTCCCCTGGAGTTAACATCAGTGCTGACTCCACTCTCCCCAAAAGTCTTTTGGATGAGACTGTAAACCGAGGCCCCATGTCCGAACGCACGCAGAACATCTTGCGTACACGTTAAATCCTTTTCCGCTTTTCGTAAGAGTAGGCCATTGTGTGCCGGTGGGAACAGATGACAATATTTACACAACTGCATATACACGGGGATTGGATGCAAAAAGCTCATGAGCGCTTATCCCACCATCCTGGATATAAAAGAATAAAATGAAATAAATAAACACACACACACACACACACACACACACACACACACACACACACACACACACACACACACACACACACACACACACAAATATTTGAAAAAAGTACAAACTTTAATAGTTTAACAAATTCACCCCTTTCAGGAATCAACAGTGTAACAATCCATTATTAAAAGTAGCAGGAACAGTCTTTAAGCAACATAAATTTGGTTCTGTACAAATAGGTAACAAATCATTTCTGTAACTTTCAAAAGGCTATCAAATCCCCTTGTGTTCAAAGCATACTGCACTTATAGCTTTTGATAATTTGATAACACTTTTACTTTACATTTGATCATGGTCTCAAAAATGTTATCTTTCCAGAGAGACATTTATAAAGACATACAAACTTACGTTCTCAGTAACAGCAAGATCACAGTATTTCCACTTTGCACACCTTGGAGTTTTATTGATGTGTGTAAACATGTCCTGCAATAGTACCAACAAAAATGAGTATTTGTACATTTCGGTTTTTTGTCATTGAGGTGTTTTTTTTAAAAGCAATAATAATATTTACAAAAGTTTCTTCAATGTACGTTCACAGCTGTCAGCTCCCCCCCCCCCACAATTCAGCTCCTCTCAGCTGCTCTCCATTCCATCCCAGCTGGTGCTAATTATACCAGAAACTGACCACACCTGGTAAAAGGAAGGAGCTAATTTCAGTACTAAGGAATGGACATTTAACAGCTATGCTGGATTTGCACGCGGTGCTAAACATTTTTACAGAAATCAGTCTTTTACGGTATATTTAACATTAGGCCTTACTTATGTCCATATCATATTTTACATGATAATGCAATCTATGTAGTAAACATTTCCTTCTGGCATCATTTTCGTTTTCTCTCTTTTGATTCATGACCTCAGTACCACATTCATTCTGCTCCCTACAGAAGTGTCGGAAGGCTGAAGCAGAGAGGAGGAGTTGTGTTTGAGGCAGTGTGTGAACTCCAGGCTGAAGTCTGTGTGTAGCTCTGCTGACACTGCTGCCTCACCACCCTGCAACATAAATCACCGAATGAGTCCTGAGTAAAGCCAGACCCCTTGGCAGTGAGGTCTTCTCTGTGGATAGACGTGGTGATATGGTCAGTGTGTCTGCTGCCTTGTTTGTTGGTGATGTGGTCAGTGTGTCTGCTGCCTTGTTTGTTGGTGATATGGTCAGTGTGTCTGCTGCCTTGTTTGTTTGTTGGTGATATGGTCAGTGTGTCTACTGCCTTGTTTGTTTGTTGGTGTTATGGTCAGTGTGTCTGCTGCCTTGTTTGTTTGTTGGTGATATGGTCAGTGTGTCTACTGCCTTGTTTGATGGTGATATGGTCAGTGTGTCTGCTGCCTTGTTTGTTTGTTGATGATATGGTCAGTGTGTCTGCTGCCTTGTTTGATGGTGATATGGTCAGTGTGTCTGCTGCCTTGTTTGTTTGTTGGTGATGTGGTCAGTGTGTCTGCTGCCTTGTTTGTTGGTGTGTTGGTGATGTGGTCAGTGTGTCTGATATCTTCTGAAATAGCGGATTGTGTCCATGTCTTTGATATTCTTTATCGACACACACACACACACACACACACACACACACACAACACACACACACACACACACACACACACACACACACACACACACACACACACACACATTCACAGACACACACAAACACAAACACAAACACACACACATATATACTCACACACAAACACACACATACATTCACACACATTCACACACCTGTACCTTAAAGAGGAAGAATGGAATAGTGAGGTAACAGAGGTGGAGGGGAGAAAACGCAGGTAATACTCCTATAGGGAGGACCAAGACAACAGCGGGATGGGAAGAACACATTGTCAGAAATACAGGCCTACCTCCTCTTCGCCGTTCATTCCGAAGGCGACAGATGAAAGCTCCGATCACCGTGACGACAGAGCTGATGGAGAGAAGTGATGACAACACGATGGCTGCTGTGGCACTTGTGCGCTTTGACCGTTTGGTTCTTGTGACGATTACCGGTTCCTCACTTGTGATAATTGACGGTTCTGTGCTTGTGACGTCTGATGGTTCTGCACTTGTGACGTCTGGCGGTTCTGTGCTTGTGACGTCTGATGGTTCAGCACTTGTGACGTCTTTCGGTTCTGGATTTCAAACATAAATAGATAGTTAGATTGATAGACTGTTACGTAGGTATTTAGGTAGGTAAGATAGTAGATGAGTAGTCCCGTGTGTGAATGCACGCAGAACATCTTGCGCACATGTTAGATCCTGTTTCGCTTTTCGAACGAGTAGGCCATTGTTTGCCTTTGGGAACAGATGACAAAATTGACAAAATTGCATACACACAGGGACTGGATATAAAAAAGCACATGAGTGTTTATTCCATTATTCTTGATATAAACGAATAAATAAATAAGTAAGTAGGTAAGTAAAAAAATATGCATGTTGGTGGAACAGACGCACAGAACACCCTACGCTGCTACATCTGAGCAAGATCTTCAGTGTTCATTTTGTCACAATGCTATAGAAACAACACTGCATTTTCTCTTTTATTGTAATGTTCTAAGTGACTTACGAGTAAAATTTATCCCAGGGAAAAACAGTATGCATCCATTGCTAACTTCATTTTAAAGATAAATGGAAGACGGTGCTTGTGTCCATGATCTTGTCAGATATTTTTATCATGCCAACAAACGTGGCTAAAGTCATTATGAAACCTTTTGTTAATTCCCATGAGTAACTGATGTTGCTTTCAAGTTGTGCTTTTGTATTAGAAGAATGTTGCATTCAAAGCATTCAGTCATACATGATTACTTATGGATGAGTAACGGGTTGAATGGCCTATACAATTAAATTCTTGAGTTCTTGAGCTCTCTATCTCTTTCTCTCTGTCTACCTATCTGTCTGTCTGTCTCTCTCTGTCTCTCTCTCTCGCTCTCTCTCTATTTCTCTCGCTCTTTCTCTTTCTCTCTCTCTCTGTTTCTCTCTCTCTGTGTCTCTGTCTCTGTCTGTCTGTCTGACTGTCTGTCTCTGCCCCACTCTCTCTCTCATACACATACAAACATACAAACATGCATACATACATACATACATACATACATACATACATACATACATACATACATACATACATACATACATACATACATACATACATTACACAAACACAAACACAAACGCACGCACGCACGCACGCACGCACGCACGCACGCACGCACGATACATACATACATACATACATACATACATACATACATACATACATACATACATACATACATACATACATACATACTCACACACATACATACACACACATACACACATAGACACGTACACACATGCACAAACACTGACTGACTGACTGACTGACTGACTGACTGACTGACTGACTGACTGTAACAAGAGAAACATTTACAAAAAGTAAAAGAAGGGATGGAAGAGGGACAGACAGATGAAGACAGAAGCAGAAACAGACATACAGACACAGAGAAAAACAGACAGAAGCTGCCACCACACTACCTATGACACGAATCCTTATCAACCCAATCCGTTTATCAAAGACTCCGTCCACGGTAGAGACTATGTACAACCTTTGATCCTGGTGGGTAGGTAACCGC
>CM060332.1:56872251-56874751 GCA_030674155.1 Stramonita haemastoma | reverse complement strand
ATTATAGCAGAAACTCACGACACTTGATAAAAGGAAGGGGCAAATTTCAGTACTAAGGAATGGACACTTGACTGAGTTATGCTGGATTTGCGCATTGTGCTTGACACATTTTTTTTTAAATAGAGTTCAATCTTTTACTGTGTAGTTTACATTAGGCGTTACGTTTGTGCATTTCATGCTTTACATTATAATACAAACCATGTAGTACACATTTGTTTCTGACATCAGTTTTATCTTTCTCTCTTTTGGTTCATGACCTCAGTAACACATTCATTCTGCTCCCTACAGAAGTGTCTGAAGGCTGAAGCAGAGAGGAGGAGTTGTGTTTCAGGCAGTGTGTGAACTCCAGGCTGAAGTCTGTGTGTAGCTCTGCTGACACTGCTGCCTCACCACCCTGCAACAGAAATCACCGAATGAGTCTTGAGTAAAGCCAGACCACTTGGCAGTGAGGTCTTCTCTGTGCATAGACGTGGTGATGTGGTCAGTGTGTCTACTGTCTTGTTTGTTGGTGTTATGGTCAGTGTGTCTGCTGCCTTGTTTGTTGGTGATATGGTCAGTGTGTCTACTGCCTTGTTTGTTTGTTGGTGATATGGTCAGTGTGTCTGCTGCCTTGTTTGTTTGTTGGTGATGTGGTCAGTGTGTCTACTGCCTTGTTTGTTTGTTGGTGATATGGTCAGTGTGTCTACTACCTTGTTTGTTGGTGATATAGTCAGTGTGTCTGCTGCCTTGTTTGTTGGTGATATGGTCAGTGTGTCTGCTGCCTTGTTTGTTGGTGATATGGTCAGTGTGTCTACTGCCTTGTTTGTTGGTGATATGGTCAGTGTGTCTACTGCCTTGTTTGTTTGTTGGTGATATGGTCAGTGTGTCTACTGCCTTGTTCGTTTGTGATATGGTCAGTGTGTCTGACATTTTCTGAAGTAGCGCATTGTATCCATGTCTTTGATATTCTTTATCCACACACACACACACACACACACACACACACACACACACACACACACACACACACACACACACACACACACACACACACACACACACACACACTCACACACACACACACACACACACACACACACACACACACACACACACACACACACACACACTCACACACACACACACAAACACTCACACACACACATATACTCACACACAAACACACACACACACACACTCACATTGACACACATTCACACACCTGTACCTTAAAGAAGAAGAATGGAATAGTGAGATAACAGAGGGGGAGGGGAGAAAACGCAGGTAATACTACTATAGGGAGCACCAAGACAACAGCGGGATGGGAAGAACACATTGTCAGACATACAGGCCTACCTCCTCTTCGCCGTTCATTCCAAAGGCGACAGATGCAAGCTCCGATCACCGTTACAACATAGCTGATGGAGAGAAGTGATAACAACACGATGGCTGCTGTGGCTCTTGTGCGCTTTGACGGTTTGGCTCTTGTGACGATTAACGGTTCTGCACTTGTGGTGTTTGACGGTTCTGCACTTGTGACGTCTGATGGTTCTGCACTTGTGGTGTTTGACAGTTCTGTGCTTGTGACGTCAGAGGGTTCTGTGTTTGTGAAGTCTGACGATTCTGTGCTTATGACGTCAGAGGGTTCTGTGCCTGTGACATATGGTGGTTCTGGGCATGTGACGTCTGATGGTTCTGCACTTACGACATCTGACGGTTCTGCATTTCAAATATAAATAGATAGCTAGATTGATAGACAGTTACTTAGGTATGTAGGTAGGTAAGATGGTAGATGGGTAGTCCCGTGTGTGAACGCACGCAGAACATTTTGCGCACATGCTAGATCCTGTTCCGCTTTTTGAATGAGTAGGCCATTGTGTGCCGGTGGGAACAGTTGACAAAATTTACAAAATTGTATACACACAGAGTCTGGACAAAAAAAAGCACATGAGTGCTTATTCAACTATCCTCGATATAAACGAATAAATAAACAAGATAGATAAGTAGGTAGGTAAGTAATATAATTTGCATGTAGGTAATGAAGTAGATTGATAGGCTGTTAGGTAGAAAGGTAGGTAAATGGGTAGATAGGTAGGTAGGTAGGTAGATAGGTAGGTAGGTAGGTAGGTATGTGGGTAGTTAGGTAGGGTAGGTAGGTAGGTAGGTAGGTAGGTAGGTAGGTAGGTAGGTAGGTAGGTAGGTAGGTAGGTAGGGAGATAGGGAGATATGTAGATAGGTAGGTAGATAAGTAGATAATTAGGTAGGTAGATTGAATAGAATTTTGCTTCTGTATATGTATGAATGTGTGAGTGCAAGTGTTTTTTTTTCTCTGGTTGTGCGTGCGTGCGTGCGTGCGTGTGTGATCATCACAGGCAACACTGAACACTGAAGTGATCATTACAGACAACAGTGAAGTGATCATCAGACAACACTGAAGTGATCATCACAGACAACACTGAACACTGAAGTGATCATTCCAGACAACACTGAAGTGATCATCAGACAACACTGAAGTGATCAT
>CM060332.1:56852251-56867251 GCA_030674155.1 Stramonita haemastoma | reverse complement strand
CACACACACACACACACACACACACACACACACACACACACACACACACACACACACACACACACACACACACACACACACACACACACAAAATATGTTTTTGTGTAAATCTAAAAACACAAGTGTTTGGGAGAGGAATAGATAGAAGAGAGTTAGCACTGACGTTAAATAATAGGATTTATGGGGGTAAATTAAGCTGATTATTTTACTTTCTGCTGTTCATTGCTTTGTTATGTATATTTTATTTTTATGCATTCACTTGTTTTATAATTGATATAGTATTTATTGTTGTGTATATAAACATATTTATATAAGAACCATGATTATTTCTTTGTGTATGTGTATATATATATATATATTATGTATTATATATTATATATATATTATATATATAATATATATATATACATATTATATATACATATATATATGTCTGTGTGTGTGTGTGTGTGTGTGTGTGTGTGTGTGTGTGTGTGTGTGTGTGTGTGTGTGTGTGTGTGTGTGTGTGTGTGTGTGTGTATGTGTGTGTGAGTGTGTTTGTGTGTGAGTGTGTAGTTTCTTTTTTGGTTGTAGATATTTTTCAAGTTCATTTTTAATCTTTTCATTTGTAAGGCATATCTTTTTAAAGTTTTCCCTTGTTCATATATGATTATTCTCTTTTTTCTTCTTTTATTTTTCTTAGATGGATGGCTTGATGAAAAAAAGCAATTGCACTAGCACTGCTTACTCAATGTACCATCTGGAAATAAAAGTTTGACTTTGACTTTGACTTTGACACATGGTGGATCGTGGACTAGGTGGTAACGGGCCTTGCCTAGAAAGCAAAAAGTCCGGGTCCGAGTGTGCGGTGTTTGAACCCCGTTTGGGCCCAAAACTTTTTCCCCATCCATTAGACCCTGAGTGGTGGTCTGGGCGCTAGTCATCCGGATGAGACGATAAACCGAGGTCATGTTTGTTACACATCACTATTTAGCGCACGTAAAAGAACCCACGGCAACAGGGGGGTTGATCCTGGTAAAATTCTGTAAAAGAAAAGCCACTCTGATAGGGAAACAAATAATTGCATACAGGAAAAAGAAAAACAACGGGTTCACGCTGCACTTGTGGCGATGCGCTCTCCCCGGGGAGGGCAGCCCGAATTTACAGGTACAGAATACTATCCCTGGGGAGAGTGTGTTGCCACAAGTACAGCGCCACCCATTCTTTCTTTTTAATTTTTCCTGTCTTTAAAATGTATTTCATTTCTATCAGAGTGGCTTTTATCTACAGAATTTTGCCAGGGACAATCCACTTATTGCTGTAGGTCTTTTACATGCGATAGATAATGATTTGTAATACACAGAACCTTGTTTATAGTTTCAGCCGGAAGACTAGCCCCAGACTACCACTCATGGTCTAATGGATGGGGAAAAGTTTTTCAATGACACTCCCTACCACACCTTAAGCGTCAAGAACTTTTTGATCTGTGGTGTTCTTCTTCTTTCTCTCTTTCCTCTCTCTCTCCTCTCTTCGTCTCTCTCTCTCTCTCTCCTTTTCTTCTCTTCATCTTCTCCAAGGCTCTCTCTCTCTCTCTCTCTCTCTCTCTCTCTCTCTCTCTCTCCTCTCCTCTCTCTCTCTCTCTCCTCTCTCTCTCTCTCTCTCTCTCTCTCTCTCTCTCTCTCTCTCTCTCTCTCTCTCTCTCTCTCTCTCCTCTCTCTCTCCTCTCTCTCTCTCTCCTCTCTCTCTCTCTCTCTCTCTCTCTCTCTCTCTCTCTCTCTCTCTCTCTCTCTCTCTTCTCTCTCTCTCTCTCGCCTTGTGGTACAACATTGTGCTCGCAATCTGACCAATCTCGCAATCCGTTCAGGGCGATATTATTTTCCTGGGGTTAGCATCAGTGCTGACTCCACTCTCCCCAAAAGTCTTCGGATGAGACTAGCAACTGAGGCACCGTGTGCAAACGCAAGTAGGACATCTTTTCACGTTAAATCCTGTTCCGCTTTTCGAAGAATAGGCAATTGTGTGTCGGTGGGAACATAAAATCTTTTACAAAACTCCATACACACAGGGACTGGACGTAAAAAAGCATATAGACTTATTCCATTATCCTCAATATAAAAGAATAAAATAAATAAATAGCAATAAATAAATCTCTGTCTGATCTAATAATATTACACAAAAATGTTTCCTTGTTCAGAATACTTGTTGAAAATTGTTTCTTTTCCTTTTGTACAGGAAGAAATTATGAGCATGGCACTAAAAGGAAGCCGTACAATCAACCTCAGGGAACTGTGTGAGCTCATCATCATCATCATCATCATCATCATCATCATCATCATCATCATCATCATCATCATCATCATCATCATCATCATCATCATCATCATCATCATCCTGGGTGTGAAGGTCTCAGTCATTATCGTCGTCATTGTTGTCATCATCATTGTTCTCGTTATCATCTCCACCATTCTCATTATCGTCAGTATCACAGAGAGAGAGAGAGAGAGAGAGAGAGAGAGAGAGAGAGAGAGAGAGAGAGAGAGAGAGAGAGAGAGAGGAGAGAGAGAGAGAGAGAGAGAGAGAGAGAGAGAGAGAGAGAGAGAGAGAGAGAGAGAGAAGAGAGAGAGAGAGAGAGAAAGAGAGACAGAGAGACAGAGAGACAGAGAGACAGAGAGACAGAGAGACAGAGAGAGACAAAGAGAGAGACAGAGAGAGAGAGACAGAGAGACAGAGAGACAGAGACAGAAAGACAGAGACAGAGAGACAGAGACAGAGAGACAGAGTGTGTGTGTGTGTTGTGAGTGTTTGTATGGATGTGTGTGTATGTATGTGTGTGTGTGTGTTTATGTGTGTGTATGTGTGTGTGTATGTGTGTGTGTGTGTGTGGATGTGTATGTGTATGTATGTATGTGTTTGTGTGTTAGTGTGTGTCTGTGTGTATGTCTGTGTGTCTCTGTGTGTTTGTGTTAGTGTGTGTGTATATGTATGTGTGTTAGTGTGTGTGTGTATGTGTTAGTGTGTGTGTGTGTTAGTGTGTGTGCATGTGTGTGTTTGTGTGTAAGTCTGTGTAAACCACTCAGAGGAAGTATCACAAAGCTACAGACTCACAGAAAGGAAATCACACACAGAACAGTGCATTTGCACTCTGAGACATGAAACTGACATGGAGCAATGGATGAATACAAACATACATGCACAGAAAAACAAACAGACAGACAGAAAAATGAACAAAGACACTGACAGACACAGAAAGACACAGAAACAGACACAGACGCAGACACAGTGACACACACACACACACATACACACACACAAACACACACATAAACACTCGCGCGTGCACACACACAGATATTTTTTTTAGAAGTACAAACTTTAATAGTTTAACAAATTCATCCCTTGCAGGAATCAACAGTGCAACAATCCATTATTACAACAAAAAGTAGCAGGAACAGTCTTTAAGCAACATAAATCTGGTTCTGTACAAATAGGTAACAAATCATTTCTGTAACTTTCAAAAGGTTAAAAGCATAATGCACTTCTAGCTTTTGATAATTTGATAACACTTTTACTTTACATTTGATCATGGTCTCAAATATTTTATCTTTCCAGAGAGACATTTATAAAGACATACAAACCTACGTTCTCAATAACAGTAAGATCACAGTTTTCCCACTTGGCACACCTAGGCGTTTTATTGCTGTGTGTAAACATGTCTGTAAAACTGAGTACCAACAAAAGCGAGTATTTGTGCATTCTGTTTTTATGTCACTGAGGACTTTTTCTAAAGCAACAATAATTTTTACAGAAGTTTTC
This sequence comes from Stramonita haemastoma, assembly GCA_030674155.1. NCBI lineage: Eukaryota > Metazoa > Mollusca > Gastropoda > Neogastropoda > Muricidae > Stramonita > Stramonita haemastoma. Next base: position 56,863,459 of record CM060332.1, on the reverse strand, counting down.
TTCAATGTCCTTTCACAGCTGTCAGCTTCCCCCACATTCAGCTCCTCTCAGCTGCTCTCCATTCCATCCCAGCTGGTGCTAATTATAGCAGAAACTCACGACACTTGATAAAAGGAAGGGGCTAATTTCAGTACTAAGGAATGGACACTTGACTGAGTTATGCTGGATTTGCACGCTGTGCTTTACATTTTTACAGAGTTCATTCTTTTACTGTGTATTTTACATACGGCCTTATTTTTGTCCATATCGTATTTTACATGATAATGCAATCTATGTAGTACACATTTCCTTCTGGCATCATTTTCATCATTCTCTCTTTTGCTTCATGACCTCAGTACCACATTCATTCTGCTCCCTACAGAAGTGTCGGAAGGCTGAAGCAGAGAGGAGGAGTTGTGTTTGAGGCAGTGTGTGAACTCCAGGCTGAAGTCTGTGTGTAGCTCTGCTGACACTGCTGCCTCACCACCCTGCAACAGAAATCACCGAATGAGTCCTGAGTAAAGCCAGACCCCTTGGCAGTGAGGTCTTCTCTGTGGATAGACGTGGTGATGTGGTCAGTGTGTCTACTGCCTTGTTTGTTGTGATGTAGTCAGTGTGTCTACTGCCTTGTTTGTTGTTGATGTAGTCAGTGTGTCTACTGCCCTTGTTTGTTGGTGATATGGTCAGTGTGTCTACTGCCTTGTTTGTTTGTTGTGATATGGTCAGTGTGCCTACTGCCTTGTTTGTTGGTGATGTGGTCAGTGTGTCTACTGCCTGTTTGTTGGTGATGTGGTCAGTTTGTCTACTGCCCTGTTTTTGGTGATATGGTCAGTGTGTCTACTGCCTTGTTTGTTGGTGATATGTGGTCAGTGTGTCTACTGCCCTGTTTGTTGGTGATATTGTCATGTGTGCCTACTGCCTTGTTGTTGTTGGTGATATGGTCAGTGTTCTACTGCCTTGTTTGTTTGTTGGTGATATGGTCAGTGTATCTACTGCCTTGTTTGTTTGTGTGATATGGTCAGTGTGTCTACTGCCTTGTTTGTTTGGTGATGTGGTCAGTGTGTCTACTGCCTTTTTTGTTTGTTGGTGATATGGTCAGTGTGTCTACTGCCTTGTTTGTTGGTGATGTGGTCAGTGTGTCTACTGCCTTGTTTGTTTGTTGGTGATATGGTCAGTGTGTCTACTGCCTTGTTTGTTTGTTGGTAATATGGTCAGTGTGTCTGCTGCCTTGTTTGTTGGTGATGTGGTCAGTGTGTCTACTGCCTTGTTTGTTTGTTGGTGATATGGTCAGTGTGTCTACTGCCTTGTTTGTTGGTGATGTGGTCAGTGTGTCTACTGCCTTGTTTGTTGGTGATATGGTCAGTGTGTCTACTGCCTTGTTTGTTGGTGACATGGTCAGTGTTCTACTGCCTTGTTTGTTTGGTGATGTGGTCAGTGTGTCTACTGCCTTGTTTGTTGGTGATATGGTCAGTGTGTCTACTGCCTTGTTTGTTGGTGACATGGTCAGTGTGTCTACTGCCTTGTTTGTTGGTGACATGGTCAGTGTGTCTACTGCCTTGTTTGTTTGTTGGTGATGTGGTCAGTGTGTCTGCTGCCTTGTTTGTTGGTGATGTGGTCAGTGTGTCTGCTGCCTTGTTTGTTGGTGATGTGGTCAGTGTGTCTACTGCCTTGTTTGTTTGTTGGTGATATGGTCAGTGTGTCTGCTGCCTTGTTTGTTGGTGATATGGTCAGTGTGTCTACTGCCTTGTTTGTTTGTTGGTGATATGGTCAGTGTGTCTGCTGCCTTGTTTGTTGGTGATATGGTCCGTGTGTCTGCTGCCTTGTTTGTTGGTGACATTGGTAGTGTACATTTACTGTTTTGATATAGCACATCATTTCCACAGCTTTGGTTTTGTTTTTCACACACACACACACACAGACACACAGACACACAGACACACACACACACACACACACACACCAAAAAAACAAGCACACACATACTCACTCACAAACCTTTGCCTTAAAGAAATAGGATGGAATAGTGAGGTAACAGAGTTGGGGGGGGGGGGGGAGGAGAGAAAACGCAGGTAATACTACTATAGGGAGGACCAAGACAACAGCGGGATGGGAAGAACACATTGTCAGAAATACAGGCCTACCTCCTCTTCGCCGTTCATTCCGAAGGCGACAGATGAAAACTCCGATCACCGTGACGACAGAGCTGATGGAGAGAAGGGATGACAACACGATGGCTGCTGTGGCACTTGTGCGCTTTGACGGTTTGGCTCTTGTGACGATTACCGGTTCTGCACTTGTGATGTTTGACGATTCCGTGCTTGTGACGTCTGAGGTTCTGTGCTTGTGACGTCTGGTGGTTTTGTGCTTGTGACGTCTGATGGTTCAGCACTTGTGACGTCTGATGGTTCAGCACTTGTGACGTCTGGTGGTTCTGTGCTTGTGACGTCTTTCGGTTCTGCACTTGCGACGTGTGACGGTTCTACATTTAAACATAAATAGATAGCTAGATTGATTGACAGTTACGTAGGTATTTAGGTAGGTGAGATGGTAGATGGGTAGTCCCATCTACGAACGTATTCAGAACATCTTGCGCACATGTTAGATCTTGTTCCGCTTTTCGAACGAGTAGGCCATTGTGTGCCTTTGGGAACAGATGACAAAATTGACAAAATTGCATACACACAGGGACTGGATATCAAAAAGCACATGGGTGTTTATTCCATTATGCTCGATATAAACGAACAAATAAATAAGTAAGTAGGTAAGTAAAAGAATATGCATGTAGGTGGTACAGACGCACAGAACACCCTACGCTGCTACATCTGAGCAAGATCTTCAGTGTTCATTTTGTCACAATGCTATAGAAACCACACTGCATTTTCTCTTTTATTGTAATGTTCTAAGTGACTTACGAGTAAAATTTATGCCAGGGAAAAATAGTATGCATCCATCGCTAACTTCATTTTAAAGATAAATTGAAGACGGTGCTTGTATCCATGATCTTGTCAGATATTTTTATCATCCCATCAAACGTCCGTAAAATCATTATGAAACCTTTTGTTGATTCCTATGAGTAATTGATGTTGCTTTCAAATTGTGCTTTTGTATTAGAAGAATGTTGTATTCAAAGCATTCAGTCATACATGATTACTTATGGATGAGTGACGGGTTGAATGGCCTATAAAAATTAAACTCTTGAGTTCGTGAGCTCTCTATCTCTTTCTCTCTGTCTACCTATCTGTCTGTCTGTCTCTCTCTGTCTCTCTCTCTCTCGCTCTCTCTCTATTTCTCTCGCTCTTTCTCTCTCTCTCTCTGGCTCTCTCTCTGTGTCTCTGTCTCTGTCTGTCTGTCTGACTGTCTGTCTCTGCCAAACTCTCTCTCATACACACACACACACACACACACACTAATACATACATACATACATACATACATACATACATACATACATACATACATACATACATACATACATACATACATACATACATACATACATACATACACACACACACACACACACACACACACACACACACACACACACACACACACACACACACACTACATACATACATACATACATACATACATACATACCTACATACATACATACATACATACATACATACATACATACATACATACATACATACATACATACATACATACATACATACATACATACACACACAAACACACAAACACACAAACACACACACGCACGGACGCACGCACGCACGCACACACGCATACATACATACATACATACATACATACATACATACATACATACATACATACATACATACACACATACACACATACACACATACACACATACACACATACACACATACACATATACACACATACACACATGCACAAACACTGACTGACTGACTGACTGAGTGACTGACTGACTGACTGACTGACTGATTGTAACAAGAGAAACATTCACAAAAAGTAAAAGAAGGGATGGAAGAGGGACAGACAGATGAAGACATAGAAAGAAACAGACATACAGACACAGAGAAAAACAGACAGAAGCTGGCACCACACTACCTGTGACACGAATCTTTATCACCCCAATCCAATCATCAAAGACTCCGTCCACGATAGAGACTATGTACAACCTTTGATCCTGGTGGGTAGGTAACTGCACGATAAAAACGTGAGCAGCAGGGTCATAAGAACAGTTTGGTGGGAAAAGGGGACCAAGAACAGTTCTTCCTGATGATCTGTGGGCAGAATATCGTTGATGAAGTACGCCTATTCCTGACCAGCAATGATGCACACTCCTTCACTGGGAAGCAGGGAGAATTTTGTGTGGAAACAGGAAATAACAGTACACTGTTTTTCTCCACTTCAAAGTCCTTTAAGAATGGTGTGCCTGAAACAGACCAGTAGTGTGACACAGAATATTGATAAAACATCCTTTAGAATAGTTTTAAGTTTCAGATGTATATTTAAATGTACTGTCTCTGCCTCTTACTATCTTTCTGTATCTGCACATGAATCTGTCTGTGTGTCTGTGTGTCTATCTCTGTCTCTGTCTGTGTGTCTGTCTGTCTGTCTGTCTGTCTGTCTGTCTGTCTCTCTCTCTCTCTCCTACCCCACTCTTTATTTATATATATATTATATATATATATATATATATATATATATATGTATATATATATATATATATATATATATATATATATATATCTTCCTCTTTCTCTATTTTGTGAACTTCCCCTTCTTATAAAGAATAGTGTCATCCTGTCCATATACGCTGTTACACATCAGCATTTTTGGTTTGCCTACGACTATATTTTTTGTATGTGCACAAGTGTGTGTGTGTGTGTGTGTGTGTGTGTGTGTGTGTGTGTGTGTGTGTGTGTGTGTGTGTGTGTGTGTGTGTGTGTGCGTGCGTGTGTGTGCGTGCATGCGTGTGTGTGTGCGTGCGTGCGTGCGTGTGTGTGTGTGTGTGTGTGTGTGTGTGGTTGTGTAAATATCCGTAGTTTTGGTGTCTCTATTCATATTATTTTGTTCTTTACGAAAAAAAATCAAACCCTCATCCCAACGTCCTCCCTCAGTACGAAAAACAAAGATCTAACAAACCCAGCTTCAAGAACAAAGAGCTTCCTCTCGACATAGCAGTTTATTATTGTGCTTGCTCTTGTAAAATGAAAAATGCAAAAGAAAGAAACAAAATAAGGAAATAGACTGACTGACTGACTGACTGGCAGACTGACTGACTGACTGACTGACTGACTGACTGACTGACTGACTGACTGGCTGGCTGACTGACTGACTGACTGAATTAATTAATTAATTAATTAATTAATTAATTAATTAATTAATCAATCAATAACTATTGATGAATGAATGAATGAATGAATGAATGAATGAATGAATGAATGAATGAGTGAATGAGACAAGAAAATAAACTATGTAGAAACATTGACAGCCAGTGTCTGCTTGTACTCACAGGACTCAGCACAGCAATGCTGTTGAAGGGAGCCCAGAATGAGCATCAGCAGGTAGACAGCCTTCATCCCTGCCATCATCATCACTGCTCCTGCACCTTCACCACACAATACACAGGTCTGGCTACAGCACCAAATAATTTTCTTCTATACAACAAACAAAAGAACATTTCCAGACAGTGTTTTCCTTTCAGCTGTTTTAGTTATAATATAGTAGGAACTATGTCACGCATTGAAGATATAGTGAGCTTTGATTAGCGTATTTTTGAAGATTCTGTCTTAAGCTGGTAGACTCTGTCAGTTTATAGACAATCAGAATCGTTACTTCCTTGAGGAAAGTGGACATGAAGAAGGATGGAGTATGTTCAAAGCCATTGTTTTCCATGTTTCAACCCCACTCTGTGACCATGGTAGTGCAGAATGCCTGAAGACTACTCCATTGTTTTGTATTCTAAGGACTGAGGAGGATATGTACATGTTTGTACAGAAAACGAATCCCGGAAAACTACCTGTAAACTTTTCTAATGAGTACTGTTTATGGACACATTCCATGATACTCCTCACATATACTCTCCATAGATGTGCCAATAATTACTTCCTATTGAAAGTATCTTTCATTACATCATTTCAACTCTTAATTATCTTCAGAATACCAATAGGAAAACGATTCATAAACTTTCACAATTACCCTCTATGATATCACATTCTGAGCTTATAGTTTTGGATGATAACATGTCAGCTTCAGAAGATGACATAATCATATCCCAACTGAGTGTTTGATTTACGAAAAATGTGTCACCAAATAGCATATGAAATTCAGAAGGCAAACTAAGTTACAAATTATCCTTTAACCTTAAAAGTTATCCACAGGTCCAACTTTGAATATTTACACCAAAATATTATCCAAAAAATCAATATCACTTTCGAAAAAGTTATGCATGTTTTACAATAAAAGTAATACCATTTTTAAAGCGAGCACAACCACGAAATATAAAAAAACACTTTGGATTTTGAACACGCCTTAGGATAGACTATTCTTTTGAAAACATATTGCATAATACCTCATCTTTAAACTGGAATCTACAATGTATATTCTAGAGAAAGTCACTACAGAACACACACATTTCAGAGATAAATCAACGATGTTTACCAGATCACGAAACCGAGGACACAGAATGCAACCTCTCTCAACACAAGTAGCACAAAAAGTGAGCTTCCAACAATCTTCCTCTTGCTATGATACAACCAACCACTCTGCAGGATAAACTAGAAGGCAACAAACCAGGACACTGATAAATAATATTTTTCTTTAAAAGTGTATCAAGGCACTGGTCTGATTCACTATCATACAATAAAATTCTTTTTAAATAATAAACAATAGACATCTACTTTCTGTAAGCAGGATGAAGATGGAATGGGCGTGGTGTGAACAAGGAAACCAGGATATTTTTGTAACAGAAACAAAACAAATCCCTAAACCCATGCGCACACTCAAACACACGTGCACGCACACACATACACACACACACAAACATACACACACACACAAACACACCCAAACACACACACATACACACACAAATCCACACACACACACACATACACACATACATACACACACATACACACACACACACACACACACATACACACACACACACACACACACATGGTGGATCGTGGACTAGGTGGTAACGGGCCTTGCCTAGAAAGCAAAAAGTCCGGGTCCGAGTGTGCGGTGGTTTGAACCCCGTTTGGGCCCAAAACTTTTTCCCCATCCATAAGACCCTGAGTGGTGGTCTGGGCGCTAGTCTTCCGGATGAGACGATAAACAGAGGTCCCGTTTGTTACACATCACTATTTAGCGCACGTAAAAGAACCCACGACAACAGAGGGTTTGACCCTGGTAAAATTCTGTATTTTTTTTTTTAAAGCCACTCTGATAGGGAAACAAATAGTTTCATACAGGAAAAAAAAAACAATGGGTTCGCGCTGCACTTGTGGCGATGCGCTCTCCCCGGGGAGGGCAGCCCGAATTTACAGGTACAGAATACTATCCCTGGGGAGAGTGCATTGCCACAAGTACAGCGCCACCCATTCTTTCTTTTTAATTTTCCTGTCTTTAAATGTATTTCATTTCTATCAGAGTGGCTTTTATCTACAGAATTTTGCCAGGGACAATCCACTTATTGCTGTAGGTTCTTTTACATGCGATAGATAATGATTTGTAATACACTGAACCTTGGTTTATAGTTTCAGCCGGAAGACTAGCACCCAGACTACCACTCATGGTCTAATGGATGGGGAAAAGTTTTTCAATGACACTCCCTACCCACATCCTTTTTGATGTCTTGTGTTCAAAGGATTTCTCTCTCTCTCTCTCTCTCTCTCTCTCTCTCTCTCTCTCTCTCTCTCTCTCTCTCTCTCTCTCTCTTCTCTCTCTCTCTTCTCTCTCTCTCTCTCTCTCTCTCTCTCTCTCTCTTTCTCTTTCTCTCTCTGCGCGCGCGCGCGCATAGCCTTGTGGTTGGAACATCGTGCTCGCAATCTCACGACCCCGGTTCCAATCCCGTTCGAGGGGATATTATTTTCCTGGGGTGAGCATTAGTGCTGACTCCACTCTCCCCAAAAGTCTTTCGGATGAGACACCGTGTGCGTATGCAAGCAGAACATCTTGCCACGTTAAATTCTGTTCCGCTTTTCGAAAGAATAGGCCATTGTGTGCTGGTGGGAACAGATGACAAAATTTACAAAACTCCATATACGCGGGGACTGGATGTATTAAAGTACATGAGTGCTTATTCCATTATCCTCAATATAAAAGAATAAAATGCGTAAATAAATAGAAATAAATAAACTGCTCTGTCTGTCTGATCTTATGACAATGCACAAAATTTGTTTCCTTGTTCTAAATGTAAGTTGTATCTTTTTTTTTTTTTTGTACAGGAAGTAATTATGAGTTTTGACACTAAAAGGAAGCCATACAACGAACCTCAGGGGACAGTGTAAGCTCATCATTATCATCCTGGGTGCCAAGTTCTTAGTCAATATTATCGTCATCGTTGTTATCATCATTGTTGTCGTTATCATCTCCATCATTCTCATCATCGTCAATATCATGACAGGAAAGTCTGTTTGCGTGTGTTTGTTGTGTGTGTGTGTGTTTGTGTGTGTGTGTGTGTTTGTGTGTGTGTGTATGTGTGTGTGTGTGTGTGTGTGTGTGTGTGTGTGTGTGTGTGTGTGTGTGTGTGTGTGTGTGTGTGTGCGTTTAGTGATTGTGTGGTAGCCTAGTGGTCAGAACATTGCGCGCGCAATTTGACGACCCGTGTTCGATTCCCGTTGGAGGGGATTTTTCCCCTGGAGTTAACATCAGTGCTTACTCCACTCTCCCCAAAAGTCTTTCAGATGAGACTGAACCGAGGCCCCGTGTGCAAACGCACGCAGAACATCTTAGGTACATGTTAAATCCTGTTCCGCTTTTCATAAGAGTGGGCCATTGTGTGCCGGTGGGAACAGATGACAATATTTACATGACTGTATATACACGGGGATTGGATGAAAAAAGCTCATGAGTGCTTATCTCATCATCCTGGATATAAAAGAATAAAACGAAATAAATAAACACACACACACCCAAACACACCCAAACACACACACACACACACACACACACACACACACACACACACACACACACACACACACACACACACACACACACACACACACACACACACACACACACAGATTTGAAAAAAGTACAAACTTTAATAGTTTAAAAAAATCACCCCTTTCAGGAATCAACAGTGTAACAATCCATCATTACAACAAAAAGTAGCAGGAACAGTCTTTAAGCAACATAAATTTGGTTCTGTACAAATCAGTAAGAAATCATTTCTGTAACTTTCAAATAGCTATCAAACCCCCTTGTGTTAAAAGCATACTGCACTTCTAGCTTCTGATAATTTGATAACACTTTTGTTTTACATTTGATCATGGTTTCAAATATTTTATCTCTCCAGAGAGACATTTATAAAGACATACAAACCTACGTTCCCAATAACAGTAAGATCACAGTTTTTCTACTTTGCACAGCTAGGTGTTTTATTGCTGTGTGTAAACATGTCCTGTAAAACTGAGTACCAACAAAAGCAAGTATTTGTGCATTCTGTTTTTGGTCACTGAGGACTTTTTCTAAAGCAACAATAATATTTACATACGTTTTCTTCAATGTCCTTTCACAGCTGTCAGCTTCCCCCACATTCAGCTCCTCTCAGATGCTCTCCATTCCATCCCAGCTGGTGCTAATTATAGCAGAAACTGACCACACTTGATAAAAGGAAGGGGCTAATTTCAGTACTAAGGGATGGACACTTGACTGAGTTATGCTGGATTTGCACGCTGTGCTTTACATTTTTACAGAGTTCAATCTTTTACTGTGCATTTTACATAAGGCCTTATTTTTGTCCATATCGTATTTTACATGATAGTGCAATCTATGTAGTACACATTTCTTTCTGGCATCATTTTCATCTTTCTCTCTTTAGGTTCATGATCTCAGTACCACATTCATTCTGCTCCCTACAGAAGTGTCGGAAGGCTGAAGTAGAGAGGAGGAGTTGTGTTTCAGGCAGTGTGTGAACTCCAGGCTGAAGTCTGTGTGTAGCTCTGCTGACACTGCTGCCTCACCACCCTGCAACAGAAATCACCGAATGAGTCCTGAGTAAAGCCAGACCCCTTGGCAGTGAGGTCTTCTCTGTGGATAGACGTGGTGATGTGGTCAGTGTGTCTGCTGCCTTGTTTGTTGGTGATGTGGTCAGTGTGTCTGCTGCCTTGTTTGTTTGTTGGTGATGTGGTCAGTGTGTCTGCTGCCTTGTTTGTTGGTGATGTGGTCAGTGTGTCTGCTGCCTTGTTTGTTGGTGATGTAGTCAGTGTGTCTACTGCCTTGTTTGTTGGTGATATGGTCAGTGTGTCTGCTGCCTTGTTTGTTTGTTGGTGATATGGTCAGTGTGTCTACTGCCTTGTTTGTTGGTGATATGGTCAGTGTGTCTACTGCCTTGTTTGTTGGTGATATGGTCAGTGTGTCTACTGCCTTGTTTGTTGGTGATGTGGTCAGTGTGTCTACTGCCTTGTTTGTTGGTGATATGGTCAGTGTGTCTGCTGCCTTGTTTGTTTGTTGGTGATATGGTCAGTGTTTCTACTGCCTTGTTTGTTTGTGATGTGGTCAGTGTGTCTGATATCTTCTGAAGTAGCGCATGGTACCCATGTCTTTGATATTCTTCATCCACACACACACACAGACACAGACACAGCACACACACACACACACACACACAACACACACACACACACACACACACACACAAACACACACACACAACACACACACACACACACACACACACACACACACACACACACACACACACACACACACAACACACACAACACAACACACACACACACATTCACACACATTCACACACCTGTACTTTAAAGAGGAAGAATGGAATAGTGAGGTAACAGAGTTAAATGGAGGAGGAGAGAAAACGCAGGTAATACTACTATAGGGAGCACCAAGACAACAGCGGGAAGGGAAGAACACATTGTCAGAAATACAGGCCTACCTCCTCTTCGCCGTTCATTCCGAAGGCGACAGATGAAAGCCCCGATCACCGTGACGACAGAGCTGATGGAGAGAAGTGATGACAACACGATGGCTGCTGTGGCACTTGTGCGCTTTGACCGTTTGGTTCTT
>CM060332.1:56842251-56847251 GCA_030674155.1 Stramonita haemastoma | reverse complement strand
AGCCTTCAAGTCAAGTCGTTCTCACTCTCTCCCTTTATTATGTTTTTCTCTTTTCTTTGTCCATTTCTTTTTATCCTCTTCAGGAGCTGAAAAAGATCATTACAGCCCGCACCTCATCCCCCCCTCTCTCTACCTCCGCATGTCTGTCTGTCTGTCGCTCTGTCTCACTCTCTCACTGGGGACGGGATAGCCTAATGGCCAGAACATTGCGCTGGCAATTTTACGACCCGAGTTCGATTCCCGTTGGAGGGGTTTTCCCCCTGGAGTTAACATCAGTGCTGACTCCACTCTCCCCAAAAGTCTTTCGGATGAGACCGTACACCGAGGCCCCGTGTGCAAACGCATGCAGAACATCTTGCGCACACGTTAAATCCTGTTCCGCTTTTCGTAAGAGTAGGCCATTGTGTGCCGGTGGTAACAGATGACAATATTTACACAACTGCATACTCACAGAGACTGGATGAAAAAAAAACACGAGTGCTTATCCCATTTTCCTCGATATAAAAGAATAAAATAAATAAAAATAAAATTAAAATAAACTTTCTCTCTCTCTTTGTCTGGTGTTTGTTCTATCTAAGCAACCGTCTCTATTCTGTTGGTCTATGTATGTTTCACGTATTGCTGTTTCCCAATAATCCTTGACATTTCATATTGAATTGAATTATTTTGAATTTATATTGAATTGAATGATTGGAAGATTGATTCACTTGTTTTTGACATTTCATAGCTTTATGTTAAATTGAATGATTGGAAGATTGATTCACTTGTTTGTGACATTTCATAGCTTTATGTTTAATTAAACGATTGGCTGATGGATTCATTTGTTTTTTATATTTCATTGTTTTATGCTTAATTATACGATTGATGGATTGATTGATTTACCTGTTTTTTGGACAGAGGCTGAATGAAAACAAGCCCCCACTGTGTTTATTCTTTTCCCTCAATAAAAACATATTCATTCATTCATTCATTCATTCATTCATTCATTCATTCATTTCATTCATTCATTCTATTCATTCATTTTCATTCATTCTCTCTCTCTCTCTCCTCTCTTCTCTCTCTCTCTCTCTCTCTCTCTCTCTCTCTCTCTCTCTCTCTCTCTCTCCTCTCTCTCTCTCTCTCTCTCCGTACATCTTCCTCTCCTTTTTATGCTCCTTTGTTGTTGTTTTTCTTCTAAAAGTGTCTTGTTAACGTGCGTTTTTACACATCGGCATTTTGGGATCAACTATGTAATTATTTATGTAATTAATATGTGTGCAAGTGTGTGTGTGTGTGTGTGTGTTGTGTGTGTGTGTGTGTGTGTGTGTGTGTGTGTGTGTGTGTGTGTGTGTGTGTGTGGTGTGTGTGTTGTGTGTGTGTGTAAATGAATATCCATAGCTCTGTTGTATTCATTCCCACTATTTTGCTTTACACGAAAAAAAAAGAAGAAACTCTTAGTCTCACACTTTTCCTCATTACAAAAACAAAGGGATGTAAATAAATCCAGCTCCAAGAAAAACAGCACCAGGAAAATGTAGCGATTTATTATTGAGCTTGCTCTGGTAATATAAGATATACAAAAGAAAGAAAGAAATAGAAACCAACGGAAGAAAGGGAGAAAGGAAGGAAGGAGTAAAGAAAGAAAGAAAGAAAGAAAGAAAGAAAGAAAGAAAGAAAGAAAGAAAGAAAGAAAGAAAGAAAAGCAAACAGAGAAATGTAAGATATGATGAAAGACAGGCACAAATGATTTGATAAAGAATGAGAAAATAAAAGAAAAGGAAAGAAAAGGAGGACAGTGAAATGAAAGCAAAATTAAAAGTGTAAACACATAGAAAAATAAACTTTGAATAATAAAGAGTGAATGGATGAAGGAAGGAAGCAGACAAAAAACAACTATGTAGAAACATTCACAGCCAGTGTCCGTTTGTACTCACAGGACTCAGCACAGCAATGCTGTTGAAGGGAGCCCAGAATGAGCATCAGCAGGTAGACAGCCTTTATCCCTGCCATCATCATCACTGCTCCTGCACCTTCACCACACAATACACAGGTCTGGCTACACGCACCAAAATGTTTAACAAAAGAAACAAAGTAACATTTACAGCCTTTTCCTTTAAGCTGCTTTAGATAGCATATATTAGAAACTATATCAAGCATTGAAGATATAGCGAGCTTCGACTGACATATTTTGAAGATTCTGTCTTAAAATGGTAGACTCTGTCAGTTTATAGATAATCTGAATAATTACTTCCGTGAGGAAAGTGGACATGAAGAATGATGGAGTATGTTCAAAGCCATTGTTTTCCATGTTTCAACCCCACTCTGTGACCATGGTAGTGCAGAATGCCTGAAGACTACTCCATTGTTTTGTATTCTAAGGTCGGAGAAGGACATGCACATGTTAGATTAAAACACGAATACCTGACGATGACTTCACTTTTTTCCATGTCTACGTTGTGAAAAGGGCATCTCCATGTTTGGTCAGAACAGGCATATCCTATACTACTCCACTCAAATGACAAGTTAGCAGTACACGTTTTTTTTTCTGGTAGGTGGCGGTTTGACCCAGTTTTTGAGAAGACCGCAAACGGGTGATGTATTATTGTTGCTTATGTGCCTATAAAAACTTTGCATGATCTGCATTTGATACAGCTACTACATAACTTTGACCGAAATAAGACATAATTAGTATAGAGTTCAGAATGAGTATACGTGCTACTCCAAAATCAGATGTTGATAGACTGAATACAAAGCACATCTTTGTTCTCTATGTGAACAATCTCTGTCAACACTCCTTGTGAATAACTCCATTCAAAACTACTGTAACACTTCCTATAGCAGGGTCTACTCCATGCAAGCACTGTGTATGCTGTCTGTATGTACACTCTATGAAAATTCTACATCAATGCATTCTGTGTATACGTTGAATGGATACTTCCCATCAGAAATACCTGTGCATACTTCCTTGAAATGCCATCAATAGAAGAAAACTGCATAGGAAACTCATATCAACACAACTAAGGAATACTGGCTATGTTCATTCCTTACAATAGGGAGATATGAAAAGTGTTTCCCTACACTTATTGGGAAACGTTATATCTTATTAGTATTAGCCTTGAAAGTTCCATGTAAAATGTGCTTTGAAAGATTCATACGTATTGAATGTATGGACCAAGGTTAGCAGCAATATATCACCACCATTCATTTTGCTGCTTTCTCCCTGTAAGACCAGGACCTGGGAGGTCACCAGCCAAAGGAGACCCTGCGCTGGAATATGGAAAACATTGTTCTGTGCATAGACCTTCCTCCCTCTGCCCATAGAAACTCTTTATGGACATCCAGAACAGAAATACCCTATGAAGACACTCCCCGGATAATCGTCTGGGCACTTCTGAAGGAGATGTTTTTTACAATATGTGCAGACTTTTCCTGTGACTGCTCTCTCTATATATACACACTGCTGGAAGACTGTTTTTGCATACTGCTTATGAACACTGACACTGAATGTATCTGTGGGTTTTCTCTACAGCTACTCCCTCTTAATGATGTTTATAAACACACCGTAAAAGACTCACAATAGAATACTGCCTAAAATTGCTTCCAGTCAAAACTGACTATAGACATTTTCTTTTTGGTACTGTCACAACAAGGCATATTTACTGATACCATTTTTGAACACAAACCAAGGATGTCATGTATGGATTCTCTCTATAGATGTGCCCATAATTTACCTCTTTCTAATACTATTGAAACTCTATGTCATTACGCCATCTGCACTCTTAATTGTGTTTAAAATACATGCACAGAAAGGACTCATAAACTTTGGAAATTACCCTCAATAATATGGTATGCTTAGCTTATAGTTTTAGATGGTAACAGGTTACAAGAACTACCAGCACCTTAGGAAGAGTACACACATCACAATTGAGTTTTTGATTTCAGAAACTGTGTCATCAGAAGGAATATAAATTTTTAAAGGTTACGTTTGTTTCAAAAGTGGCTTTTGACTATAACAGTCATCACACATGTCCAATCTTGAACATTCTCACACACACACACACACACACACAAATAATAGTTTAGAAAAAAGTATGCATATAAAACAATATAAATAATACTATTCAGAAGAGAACAGAGCCACAAGATATAAAAAACATTATAATTATGAGTATATGTTAGGATAAACTTCACTTGAAAAAAAATTGCATGAAACGTCATACTTTTAGACTGAAACCTATGTTACAAGAAATATACTAAACTAATGTCACTAAAGTAGATACACATTCCAGAGATAAATCAACATTGCTTACCAGATCACAAAGCAGAGAAGACAGAATCCAACCTCCTTCAACAAAGGTAACACAAAAAGTGAGCAACAATCTCGGGGAGACAGACTAGTATAAGCGACAGGGCAGGCTAAACTACCCAGCTACAAACCAGGACGCTAATATAACAATTCGGTTTTATTTTCAATGTTTTACAACACAATCATTATTCATTACCAAACTATAAAATCTGTTGAAATCATTGACAAAACAAGGCACCTGTGTTTTAAAAGGGGGAAGAAGATAGAGGAACTCAGTGACGATATTGGTGTATCCTAAACAAAGATAACAGTATTTTCTTCAATTGTAGACAAGGACTCACAAATGCATGCACACACACACATATATACACACATTGACAAACCCACCTACCCATCCACCCACGCACAAACACACACACATGCACACACATGCACACACACACAAATGCACACCCATAAAAGAAGCACACACACATGCATGCACACACCCACAAAAGAACACACACACACACTCACACGCCTGCGCGCGCAACACACACACACACACACACACACACACACACACACACAAACACACACACCACACACACACACACACACACACACACACACACACACACACACACACACACACACACACACACACACACACACACAAAGAGTATAACTTCCACAATTCTATCTCTTCACCATGATGATCATGGCACAAACTGCA
>CM060332.1:56822251-56837251 GCA_030674155.1 Stramonita haemastoma | reverse complement strand
GTTCCTTATTTTTTGTGCTAGTCACGTTCATATGTAACCTATTTAAATTGATTTGATTGTACAGGGCGGTGATCGCATGTTTTGGGGAATTCGTGCTATAGATGCCTCCATTTTTTATATCATTATCATTATTATTATTGTTGTTGTTGTTGTTGTTGTTATTATTATTATTATTATTATTATTATTATTATTATTATTATTATTATTATTTATTATTATTATCATCATCATTATATTATTATTATTATTATTATTATTATTATTATTATTATTATTATTATTATTATTTATTATTATTATTATTACTATTTATTATTATTATTATTATTATTATTATTATTATTATTATTATTATTATTATTATTATTATTATTATTATTATTATTATTATTATGATGATGATGATGATGATGATGTTATGCAGATGAGTGGTCTCAGGTAACACATCCATGGAGAAAACAAGGAATCTCCGGTTTGGTCACTATATTTCAACACGAATTTTTCTCATCTACTAGACCTTAAACAGAGATCTATTAGCTATTCCTTTAGGATGATATGCAATATAATATATGCAATACAATACCATGCAATGCATACACATACACTAGAATAAAACACGATGCAATACACTTTAATCTCATACAATACAATCCCCTTCAAAATCATGAATGGAGGACACAGGGAAATAGAACTAACATCAAAACAAACTGCGTTTCTGTCTCACGAGGAAGAAATAAAGCAGCGGGACATGGCCACAAACCTTTGTACAAATCTCTATCAATGTAGCACATTAGAATAATGTATTCAACTTCCCGAGGAGTCATTTGTGTTCTGCATAGATGTGTTGAAGCTCAGTGTAGGTAGGTAGTGGATTCATGTTAGTTATAAACAAGAATATCTTCTACACAAAATGCTTATGACATGTGTGAACATTTTGTTGTTGTGTAGAAAACAGTTCAAACACTTAGCACTAATTACAAAGTCATGCACACGTAGCATTTGTTATAGACAAAAATAACTTGTACACAAAATACTAATGACATAATAAATGTGGACTTTTCTTTTTGGCAGAAAACATTTCAGAATCTTAGCACTGATTACAGCTGCATAACATTTGTTATGAACAGAAATGATTAATACACAAATAGACATCATGAGAGAGCAATACTTGGTAGGAAGCATTCAACATTCTAAGGGTTAAACACAACACTGTTTTAAACAGCTACAGCTTAAGACAATCAACAGCATCAACAACAGGAGACATAACCCTGGTTCTACTCTACACGCCGAAAGATCAGCATCCCGAGCAAGCTGACGCCACAAGGAAGGAAGAGAAGCAAGAAGATTGCAATCACTGCTGCAACACTTGTGGCCACTGACGCTTCTGCACTTGTCACGTGTGACGGGTTTCTACTGCTGACGCGTGGTGGTTCCGACTTTGTGACGTGTGACGGCTCTCTGCTTATGACGTCAGACGTTCTGAGCTAGTGAAACCCGATAGTTTGGAACTTGTGACGTTTAGGGGTTGGTTTACTGGTGACATCTGAAGGCTGTCCACTTGTGACGTCAGATGGTCCTGCACTTGTAATGCCGTGTTTGTCCATACCTGTAATAGACGGTTCTGTCATACAGAAATTTGTTTATAAGGCAAACTAGAGACAGATTTAAGAACTCAAAACAAAAAATGAAAAAAAACTCAGTAAGAAACTTTGCTTCTGTTCAAGCTTTTCATACACATGTTTGTTTAATATCGGAGAAACCTTTGAGCAGAGTCATGAGGTTCCCACACCTGCCCTCTTGTGATTTTTCTCATCAGTCATGGCTACAGGGCTTTGCTGGAAGCATTTCCTCCTGTACTGATTTTTGTCGAGATGATGCACTGTCCCAGATATTTTTTTAAAATTCAAAAATTCAGGTCTACCAACTGTTGTGGTGCAGTAGTAAGGGCACACAACTCCTGACCATCCAGTCATCAATAGAAATGCCACCACACAAAACGCTGGCTTTTTCATTTACTCTTATATTTCACAGATAATGAACTATACTCTGGGATGCATTTTTTTTTGGCGACCAGTCCCCATGTGTATGCGGTTTCCACAATTTTGTCATCCGTTCCCTCAGACAAACTTTGGTCTACTCTTCCATAAAGCAGAACGGTTTTAACGTGTGTGCAAGATGTTGTGTGTGCGTTGACACACGGGAACATTAGTTTATAGTCTCATTTGGAGGCACAAAGCAAGGGCACAAAGCCATAGCCTAAAGCTAGGATCAAACCCGCAACCTTTAGATTACGAGTCCAACGCCTTAACCACTAGCCTACAGCGGTGGCTTAAAAATGAGTGTATTCTGAACGTATTCAGAACACTAGAACCACATTGTTGAGCGTCATCTATCTACCTTACAGGGATGACTGTACAAGTGTCACCCGAATCATCATCAACCAGCAGGGCATTGGATTCTCACAGGGCTGGTTGACACGACACCAGCAGAACGTGTCATGACAGACAGCCTCCTGTTCAGCCTGTCAGCATGCTGCGTCCCCATGACAACTAGCTGGCATGTCACGCTCCAAATGGAATGTGTCTCAGGTTCAATGGCCTCATTAATTTTGTCCTGGTCTCTTGATTAAGGTTTTAGATGTTTTTTTCTTCTCTCCTCTTTAATATTTGCGGTGAGTTTGTTGTATCAGAGCTTTGAGAGCCAGAGTATAGATGGGAGGCTGCTGCTGCTGTTGCAGGGATGTGATGATGCTCACAATCTTAGTGTGGGTGACACTGTCAGACTGACTATGTGACTATGGGAGTATTGTCTACACATGCACGCGCACACACACACACACACACACACACACATACACACTGTACGCACGCACGCACAGTGTGAGCACTCGCGCACAAACGCACGCGCGCACGTCGACAAATACAAACATTGACACACACACACACACACACACACACACACACTCGCATGCATTCACACACGCACACACACACACACACACACACACACACACACACACACACACACACACACACACACACACACACACACACACACACACACACACACACACACACACACGCACGCACTCACACACGTACACGCACACAGACACACACACGTCACACGTACACACACACGGACGCACGCACACACACACGCACACACAGCCACACAGACGGGATAGCCTGGGGGACGGAATAGACTGGTTGTTTAGAGCGTTGCGCATTACGCTCGTGATCTACTGACCCGGGTTCGAATCCCGTTCAAGGGGATATTTTCCCCTGGAGTTAACATCACTGCAGACTCCACTCTGCCGAAAAGTCCTTTGGATCAGACTATAAACTGAGGTTCCGTGTGCCAAGGCACGCAGAACATCTTGCGCATACATTAAAACCTGTGCCGCTTTCGGAAGAGTAGACCATTGTTTGCAGGTAGGAACAAATGACAAAATTTACTGAACAACAAACACATAGGGACTAGATGTAAAAAAGCACACGAATGCTTATTCCATTATCTTCGAAATAAAAGAATAAATAAATAAATAAAATAAAATATAGACACACACAAACACACACAAACACACTTCTCTCTTCTTCCCTCTTTTCTCTCCCCCCTCTTTCCCTCTCCTCTCTCCTCCCCTCTTCTTCTCTCTCTCTCTCTCCTCTCTCTCTCATCTCTCTCTCCTCTCTCTTCTCTCTCTCTCTCTCTCTCTCTCTCTCTCTCTCTCTCTCTCTCTCTCTCTCTCTCTCTCTCTCTCTCTCTCTCTCTCTCTCTCTCTCTCTCTCTCTCCTCCTCCTCTCCTCTCTTCTCTCTCTCTCCTCTCTCTCTCTCCTCTCTCTCTTCTGCACTCACTCACACGTGCATGGAGAAAGACAAGCAGAGACACACACTTTGAAAGAGAGAGGAAAACCCCACCCCCACCCTCTAAGAAAAGAAAGATAAACACAGATACACTGAGAGTCAAACAGATAAAAAAAAATAAACGGAAAGAGAGCGGTACTACCTTTAACTCGAATCCTTATTTTCCAAATTGATTTCCATTTGTCTGCCTTCCCCAGACATGCCACTTTCCATTTTTCATTCTGGTCAGTAGGAAATTCCACAGTAAAAACGCGAGTAGCAGAGTCAAACTGACAAACGTTGGGGTGAGTGGACCCGTAACTATAACTACTGACGTTCAGTTGGCAGTAGGTCTCTGATGAGTTACCGCCTTTCAGGACCTTGAGGAGTGCTCTGTTCACGTCCTTGCGGAAGCAGCAAGTCTTTGGAACCTCAAAAGCAAACACCAAAAGGGCGTTTCTCTTCACTTTGAAGACTTTTTTCAAGGGCTTGCCTGAAACAGACCAAAAGTAGTGTGACAAAATCTCGAGAAATGTATTTAAAAACTGTTACACATCTGACGTATGCTTTAAAAAACTGTCTATTGCTTCTTGTTCTTTTGATATATCTGTTACTCAAACTTATTAATTTGAGCTTTCTTTCTTTTCTTTCTTTCTTTCTTTCTTTCTTTCTTTCTTTCTTTCTTTCTCCTTCCTTTCTTTCTTTCTTTCTTTCTGTCTATCTGTCTGTCTGTCTGTCTGTCTGTCTGCCTTTCTGTCTGTCTGTCTCTCTCTCACTCTCTCTCTCCTCTCTCTCTCTCTCTCTCTCTCTCTCTCTCTCTCTCTCTCTCTCTCTCTCTCTCTCTCTCTCTCTCTCTCTCTCTCTCCTCTCTCTCTCTCTCTCTCTATATATATATATATGTGTGTGTGTGTGTGTGTGTGTGTGTGTGTGTGTGTGTGTGTGTGTGTGTGTGTGTGTGTGTGTGTGTGTGTGTATGTGTATTGTGTATATCGGTTCGTCTTATTATCTTGTTTTTCCTCTTGCATTGCTGTTTTTTCTGTGGTGAAATATAAAAAAATAGATAAATAGACACTTAGACAGACAAACTGATAGACAGACAGACAGACAGACAGACAGACAGACAGACAGACAGACAGACAGATAGATAGATAGATAGATAGATAGATAGATAGATAGATAGATAGATAAATAGAGAGAGAGAGAGAGAGAGAGAGAGAGAGAGAGAGAGAGAGAGAGGGAGATAGATAGGGAGATAGATAGGGAGATAGATAGGGAGATAGATAGGGAGATAGAGATAGAGATAGAGAGAGAGAGAGAGAGAGAGAGAGAGAGAGAGAGAGAGAGAGAGAGAGAGAGAGAGAGAGAGAGAGAGAGATAGATAGATAATAGAATCAAAGACCGACAGACAGATAGACAGACAGACAGACAGATAGATAGATAGATAGATAGATAGATAGGTAGATAGATAGATAGATAGATAGATAGATAGATAGGTAGATAGATAGATAGATAGATAGATAGATAGATACACAAATAGACATATAATAAAATCAAAGACCGACAGTGGGAAAGACAAAGAAAAAGAAAGGCAAAAAGAAGGAAGTGTAAAATAACAAACAGCAATACTAGCTACAGATAAGTTTATTGAGAAAAAAAAAGAAAATGTATGGAAACAAAGAGAAGAAATAACAAAAAAAGTGAACAGAACATAAGCAGAAAACAAAAACAGAGAAATAATGAATGTATAAATAGAAACATACAAACAAAACACTCCGTAACTCAACGCACAGATCGTTTTCAGTCATACTCACGGGACTCAGCACAGCAATGCTGTTGAAGGGAGCCCAGAATGAGCATCAGCAGGTAGACAGCCTTCATCCCTGCCATCATCATCACTGCTCCTGCACCTTCACCACACAATACAGACCCATCCCTATACGTCCAAAACAGTATCCAGAAACAACAAACGAAGTAACACAACTACTGGACTGTTTTTCTCGTTTGTGTGTTTTTTAATCTACCTCTATTGCAATCGCCATCTTTTATTTCCTCTGTGGTCCATTGCAGAGGTGGAAAAGCTTTGGTTGAAGTTTTGACCTCTGTCTTAAAAGGGTAAACCGGCACATTTAAGATCATCTGAGCCATCCTTCCTTTAGAGGATGTATGTATGGAGAAAGAGAATGTCTGTTCAAAGGCATTGTTATCCAGTTTTTAACCATCGGTGGATCGGTGGTCTACAGGTAACGCGTCTGTCTAGAAAGTGAAAAGTCCGGGTCAAAGTGTGCGGTGGTTTGAATTCCGTTTGGGCCCAAAACTTTTCACCTATCCATAAGACAATGAGTAGTGGTCTGGGTGCTAGTCTTTCGAATGAGACGATAAACCGAGGTCCCGTGTGTTATGCATAATTATTTAGCGCACGTAAAAGAACCCACGGCAGCAAGAGAGCTGTCCTTGACAAAATTCTGTACAAAAAAGCCACTCTGATTGGGAAATAAATACAGTTGCCCACAGGAAAAGAAAAAAAAAGTGTGGTGCTGCTCTTGTGGCGACGCGCTCTGCTGTGACATAAAGTAGCATTAATATATTAATAAAAAAGATAAAATATCCAGTAACAGTGATGGTTTAAAATCCCTTAGCCTGTTATTACGCCTTTTCCCTTTCTGTTGCTAACAACAACTGTTGGCTCAGGCCAAAAGCTGAGTCATTCATTGATATCAGCCAAGTGCCAAGGCCTACATTAAACCTTTCTTTTGTTGTAAAATATTGTGTGGAGATTGCCTGCAGCCATAACAAGCTCTTAACATAACAACCGGCACTCAACTTTAAAGGAGAAAAATTCTCTGTAGTCGGAATATAGATGCCTATAATGGCGAGGTATTAGAAAATAGTCCTACACGCAAACTTCTCATCCGGTGTACTTCCTATCTCACAGTGATTTCCAGGTAGGATGAGTGAGTCAAGAGTGCATATTCTGGGTGACCTCCAGGGGGTTAAGCTGGCGTAGCACAACAACAATAGCTGTGGAAATATTGCGATGGAAATATTTATACCTGGAAGCTTGCATGATCACAAGACAGCTCAAGAACTTTTCAAATATGACACCACATATCAAAATGAATGATTTATTTGAAATGTAACATATGTTGTCCTATGATTCATCATTTCCAGGACATATTCTGCGTCACAGTGCATATATTTTGTCTAAAACTTTCTAAAGATTAAAAAATAAGCCTATTTCAGAGGTAAACTTACCATACTTATCACATCACAAAAATCCACACGACAAAATCCAGCCTTTATCAACAACAGTAACAGAAAAAGTGATGAACTTTCTTCACCTTGATGTAGTCAAACAGTACTAATACAACTTACGGCTGCAGACAAACTTGCCCATAGCATATGCGGAACATTTTCGTTTCCTTTTTTCAACGGATGTTAGCATCCCATGAAGGGCAATGACAATACTCACAGGCATATTGGTTCCAATCATAATCTCCAAAGACGCAAGGAAGCTACATTTTATATTGGTTTAAACATTTCAAGATAACCTCAGTTAACACACACACACACACACACACACACACACACACACACACACACACACACACACACACACGCACACACGTACGCACGCACGCACGCACGTACAATTTAGGTATAATCTGTATGAGTCAGTTAACGTCTGGTAGATAACACCGCCATGAGACTGCTGATATAAATATTTGGAAATTAACACACATCTGAAGAGAAACGGTGAATTCGAACCATCACATATCTTGCAAAATTATGTCATTGTTTACAATACAACCCGTGTCACTATGTGTATTACTACACTGAAGTTGTCATCAGATTACGTACCCTTTACAAAGATAAACTTAAGATAAACTATTGTTTTCAAAACATATTGCATGATACCTCATCTTTAAACTGGAATCTACAATGCATATTCTAGAGAATGTCACTACAGTACACACATTTCAGAGATAAAGCAACGATATTTACCAGATCACGAAACCGAGGAGACAGAATGCAACCTCTCTCAACAAAAGTAGCACAAAAAGTGAGCTTCCAACTATCTTCCTCTTACTATAAAGAGAAGTACTGATACAACCCAGTCTGCAGCTGAATTACAAGGTAACAAACCAGGACATTGAAACAAAAATCTTTTTCTTTCAAAGGGTATCAATACACTGCACTGATTCACTGTCGTACAATAGATCTCTTTGAAATAAAAAAACAATATATATCAATGTTCTGTAAGCAGAATAAAGATGGAATGGGCGAGTTGTCAACAAGGAAACCAGGGTATTTTTGTAACACAAACAAAAATCCCCAAACACCAAACACATGCGCACACTCAAACACACATGCACACACACACACACACACACACACACACACACACACACACACACACACACACACACACACACACACACACACACACATGGTTTTGTGTAAATCTAAAAACACAAGTGTTTGGGAGTGAAGGACTGAGAAAAAGGAAGGAAATTAATGTGATTGTTTTACTTTCTGCCTCGAATTCATTGCTTTGTTATGTATTGTTTTTCTTTGTATGCACTGCACTTGTTTTGGAGGGAATTGATATAGGTTTGTATGTGTGTGTGTTAAAACAATTTTTATGGAACCATGCACTATTTTCCTTTGTGTGCATGTGGTATATATATATATATATATATATATATATATATATATATATATATATATGTGTGTGTGTGTGTGTGTGTGTGTGTGTGTGTGTGTGTGTGTGGTGTGTGTATTTGTGTGTGAGTGTGTAGTTTCTTTTTTGGTGTAGATATTTTTCAAGTTCATTTTTAATCTTTTCATTTGTAAGGCATATCTTTTAAAAGTTTTCTCGTGTTCATATATGATTATTCTCTTTTTTCTTCTTTTATTTTTCTTAGATGGATGGCTTGATGAAAAAAAGCAATTGCACTGCTTACTCAATGTACCATCTGGAAATAAAAGTTTGACTTTGACTTTGACTTTGACACATGGTGGATCGTGGACTAGGTGGTAACGGGCCTTGCCTAGAAAGCAAAAAGTGCGGGTCCGAGTGTGCGGTGGTTTGAACCCCGTTTGGGCCCAAAACTTTTTCCCCATCCATTAGACCCTGAGTGGTGGTCTGGGCGCTAGTCATCCGGATGAGACGATAAACCGAGGTCCCGTTTGTTACACATCACTATTTAGCGCACGTAAAAGAACCCACGGCAACAGGGGGGTTGATCCTGGTAAAATTCTGTAAAAAGAAAAGCCACTCTGATAGGGAAACAAATAATTGCATACAGGAAAAAGAAATACAATGGGTTCGCGCTGCACTTGTGGCGACGCGCTCTCCGCGGGGAGGGCAGCCCGAATTTACTGGTACAGGCTACTATCCCTGGGGAGAGTGTGTTGCCACAAGTACAGCGCCACCCATTCTTTGTTTTTAATTTTTCCTGTCTTTAACTGTATTTCATTTCTATCAGAGTGGTTTTTTTCTACAGAATTTTGCCAGAGACAATCCACTTATTGCTGTAGGTGCTTTTACATGCGATAGATAATAATTTGTAATACACAGAACCTTGGTTTATACTTTCAGCCGGAAGACTAGCACCCAGACTACCACTCATGGTCTAATGGATGGGGAAAAGTTCTTCAATGACACTCCCTACCCACATCCTTTTTGATGGCTTGTGTCCAAAGAATGCTCTCTCTCTCTGAGTCTCTGTGCTCTCTCTCTCTCTCTCTCTCTCTCTCTCTCTCTCTCTCTCTCTCTCTCTCTCTCTCTCTCTCTCTCTCTCTCTCTCTCTCTCTCTCTCTCGCGGGCTCTCGGTGTGGCAGTACAGAGTGCGGACGTGCTGAATGGCTCTCCCTTTTTGAATGACAAATTGTGTATGTTGAGGTGAATGGATCTTCGGCATTTTTGGCAGGCATGCGTCCGATGACTTTGCGCTTGCAAATGTGTTGTTGAATTGGTCAAGGGACCTGCCAGTAATGTGTAAGTGGGACTAAAATAGTCACTAAGAGGAAATAAGAAATTAATTCCAAGAACAGGAAAGGAGCTCATGCGTGACATCTACCCTGCTGTTATTGTGTCTCCTGTTGCACGTGCATAAACTTCGTGATCTACATGAGGGAAAATGCTGTGCCATGTTGGGGGGTGAGTAGTGACATTTGTGATGGGTTTTATGCAAATTTTTGGGTTGTGACCCTACCTTTGCCCTAACCCTTTTGGACAACAGAACCACAGGCGCATGAAAAAATGTAAAAAGAAGAAAAATTTGAAAACATCTGCTATAAAAAAGAACCATAGGCACTTGGAAAATGTCACAAAATATACCTGCCCCTCTACCAAACAACATGTTTCATTTCATCGACTGGCACTTTGCCCAAATGCAGCAAGGTTTACAGCAACACATGAGTAGTATCAAAAATGACATGGATGAAAAATTCAGTGGTCTGGAGAGCAGTCTGTCACGCTTTTTAGCTGAAATCAGGGAACTTAAGGAAAATGTTGTCATCAATACTGAGGATATCAAAGAGCTAAAAGAAGACAATGTAACAATAATGGAACGAGTTGAGACACTGGAAAGAAAGTTAGAGACATCAGAACAGGACACAAAAGCTTACAACTTGAGATTTATGGGGGTTGCTGAAGCTGGCAGAGAAGATGACTATGCAACATGTCAAATCATCATTGACATACTCAATGATCACTCTTCTGAACCAGACTGGGGTCAAGACGACATCTCCAGAGCATTTCGGATCGGGAGACCACAGCACAACAGTGATAATGCTCGGCCCATTTTGGTCCGATTTTGTCGTTTTGCTGACAAGTTAGCTATCCTGTCAAACAAAGAGCTGAGAGCAAACCTGAGGGACAGTGGCATCAGAGTGGCTGCGGACCTCACAACGCGCCAAAGAAACATGATTGAGTTTCACCGTGGGCAAGGCAAGATCGCCTACATATACAATGGGAAACTACATGTCAGAGACAGACCCAGCCTGGCCAGAAACAACAATGCTGACTATCCATATTCTTACTCCTGGCAGGAGGAAGATGGCAGATTTAGTCATCATCCCAGTGGTCCCCAAGCTGACTGGAGGTCCATGTCACACTACAGTGAGCAGCCCAGGTCACGCTACAGTGAGCAGCCCAGGTCACGCTACAGTGAGCAGCCCAGGTCACGCTACAGTGAGCAGCCCAGGTCACGCTACAGTGAGCAGCCACAAGGAGGTCACTCTACAGCCAGACAGGGCAGCTTTGGGGCAGTGGACAGGCAATACAGGAGACTGGAGCAGCAGCATCAACACAGGCCTCGGAGATATGGAAGTGTATCTCAGGAACGGGAAGCAAAGAATCTTCCCACCAGCGATCAGAGACTGGAGGGCAGAGACAGGATGGCCCCCCACCACCAGGACTTCAAAGAAAAAGCAAGTGCGCCTGTCACCCCTGGTACACGTCTGTACAGTGATGTGACCAGGTATGGTCAAACTGGTGGACAGACTGTTGACAAACACAAAAGGGTGGTGATGTTAAAAAACAAGGGCATACACTCATCCAATGATGCTTGTAGCTCCAAGTCAAGAAGAGATCAAGATAAAAGACCTGATCGATCTCTGCAGATCATCAGATCATCAGTGACATCCCCTGAGCAGGAGGATGAACACAACAATCTTGACGACAATGACAAACAACAAAACATGACAGTGATTAACTTTTCACAAACAGATCTTTCACAGAAGGGGGACACTGACAATGATGACAGTGATGATGATAAAAAAGATGACAACAACATTGACAAACAGGGAGGAGACAAGTCAGTCACAGGTGTTTGTCATGATGAAACAACAGAACATAGTGCAAGAATGTTACCATGTAATATGACCCGTGTCAACACAGAACTTAAAGAGAGTACCATGACTGACAGTCAAAGACAAGAGATAACTGACACACACGAACAACAAAATCCAAAAGAAACCGACTCTGAAGACAAGTTTGGCCACTGTGACCTGACAGATAAGACTGTACAAAAAGTACCAGAGACAGATGAAGCAATATCTGACGAAACAACAAATGGAGATGACTCAGAACATGGTGGTATTATGATGGTTGGTGATGGTTGTAGTAGGTCTGATAGAGTGAGAAGTCCCACTCAAGGGACTCCACCTTCTTCCCATGAGCTGCGTCCAAGGCGGACTGCATCCAGCTCACGAGTCTCACACCTGAGTCAGAGTAAAACTGCAGCAAGGTCAAAGAGCCAAAGCAGTATCATTGACTCATTTAAAAAAGACTCTGGGAGGCAACAAGGGGGTAAACATCAACCCCAGCCTCCGAGATGTCAAACTAAAAAGAATGGTGCCCCACACACCAACAAATAGGAAATCGGCCAGGCCACAATACCAGATAGTAAGTCACCAGAATCAATATCTGGGACATTGAGAAATTCTCATGTACATAGTGTAAATATACAATGTGTTAAATTTCTCAACTACAACGTAAATGGTCTTTTGCAAAAGTTAGAGAATGCTGATTTTGTTGATTTTCTTGTGTCATATGATTTCCTATGTCTAACTGAAACTTTCATAGCATTTGATTTTGAATCAGTTTTATTTGAAGACTTTGTGATATTTACTTCCAAGGCAAAGAAGTTGTCCCATCAAGGAAGATACTCTGGTGGAGTTATTGTAATGGTAAGAAAATCTTTTGCTAATTTTGTTACTCATTTACAGGTAGAGCAAGAAAATACTATTGTTATAAAAATTGACAAAGATCTTTTTTCCACAGACAAACATATCATGTTGATTTGTTCATACATTCCACCTTGTGACTCTTTATTTTGGAAGATGCAACAAAGTTATGGTATCGAATTATTAGACCAATGTATAGCAGATTTATATGAAATACATGGTGATTTCTCCATTCTATTGAGTGGAGACTTCAATGCAAGAACTGCTGAGAAAAACTACAGTTATAAAGGGGATAGTAGTGATTTTGAAGACATGACAGTCTCTGATTACAGCCTGTACCCAAGAAAATCTCAGGATAGTAAAATTAATAACTTTGGTGAACAACTCATTGAATTGTGCAATATACATGACTGTATAATATTGAATGGCCTTAGCGACCCTTGTTTTGATGACAATTGTACATTTATTGGATGCTCTGGTGAAAGTACAGTTGATTACTTTATTGCATCTGTAGAACTATATTCATCAAATCATATTATAACTTTAGAAGTTCAGAATAGCGTCGAATCAGATCATTTGCCAGTAAGTATGAAAGTAGAAGTAAGAACAGTACATAATGTTGGTCATATCAAAGAAAAACATAATAATGAGAAAGTGCGTGAAAAATTCATTTGGAACGAAGCATTTAGAGATGAATTTGTCAAACTATGGGAGGGTAAAGACATTAAAAAAAGAATGTTAAAAGCTACAAATGATTTAGGCAGGGATGTAAATGGCGCCCTTGATTTGTTTGTACAGTGTTTAAAAGATGCCAGCAGATGCATGATAAAGCAAGATGGCTTTGACAGAAAGAACAGATCACCATGGTTTGATGAGGAATGCAAAAAATTAAAACAGGAAACTAGAAAAAAGCTCAATCACTTTAGAGTGACTAGAAAGGAAGAAGATAGGATGGTTTATGTTGAATCAAGAAAGAAGTATAAACAGTTGCTAAAAAACAAGAGAAAAATATATAATAGGCAACAAACTGAAATGCTAGTAAGTCAGGTGAACAGTCCATCTAATTTTTGGAAGGAATTACGAAGATTAGGTTATGGTAATAAGAAAAAGGTTATGAACAGTATAACGACTGACGACTGGTTTAGACACTTTAGAAACATTTTTCAGGGCGATGTTGATGTAAGCAATAATGAAGGTAACTTTACATCCAATTTATCCGAAGAAACAGACCATATTCTAAATAAAGAAATCTTAGAGGTAGAAGTAATTCAGGCTATTGGAAGACTGAAAAATAACAAAGCAAGTGGAATAGATGATATTTCAGCAGAAATGCTTAAGAATGGTGGTACAACTGTAAATGTATTCCTGACACAGTTATTTAATGCTATATTTGAACAAGGAACCTACCCTCAGGAATGGTCTAAAGCCATTATCATTCCTTTGTATAAGAAAGGAGATCCTGAGGATGTAGACAACTATAGAGGGGTATCTCTTTTAAGCATAGTTTCAAAATGTTATACTTCTATATTGAATGCTCGTTTGTATGACTGGCTAGAAAGCAATAATATGATTTCAGAATGTCAAGCAGGCTTTCGTCGAAAGCATTCTACCATTGACCAAGTTTTTACTCTGTATGCAAGTATTCAGAACATTATGAATAAAAAAGGCCGAAAATTGTATGTCGCATTTATAGATTTTAAAAAAAGCCTTTGATTCTGTTCAACACAATAAACTATTGCAATGTATTTATGCCCATGGTGTGAAAGGTAAGTTTTTTGCATCCCTTAGTGCTATGTATGAGTCATTATCAGCATGTATACGAGCAAATTTTGAATTAACTGATATGTTCCAAACACCTATTGGAGTAAGACAGGGATGTGTTCTGAGCCCCACATTATTTTGTATATTTATTAACCAGGTAGCAAACAGTATGAAAGAAAAAGGCAAGCATGGGGTTCAACTGCATCCTGATATTTTCGAATTGTTTATCTTATTGTTTGCTGATGATGTGGCATTATTGTCAACTACACCTACTGGCTTGCAAAATCAACTTAAGGTTTTAGAAAATTGTTGTGATGATATGAAATTAAGCGTAAATATAGATAAAACCAAGATTATGGTGTTCAGGAAAGGGGGGTTCTTAGGTAAACATGAAAAGTGGTTCTTCAATAATAGAAAACTAGAGGTAGTCAACAGTTATTGTTATTTGGGATTTAATTTTACATCTATGATCAGTGCAAAAAGAGGTACACTACACCTGGGTACTAAAGGGAGAAAAGCAGTCCTACAGCTCAACAAAGTTTTTCAAAAGTGCAAAGAAATGACGTCTAGTACATTCTTTAAACTTTTTGATGTAAAAATTCAACCAATATTGTTGTACTCATCGGAAATTTGGGGGTTGTATAAATTAGACCACTTAGAAAAAGTACACATGATTGCATGTAAAAGGTTTTTGGGTGTGC
>CM060332.1:56812251-56817251 GCA_030674155.1 Stramonita haemastoma | reverse complement strand
TTAGTCTTTTTATTGAGGTTATGACTTCTTGCAGAGAGATGGGACCATCAAGCTCCTCAACAAAAGGGAGGGAGTCATTTGGAAAGGCTTCTTCCTCATTCTCATTAATGCTGTCAGCATCGAAAACATTCTTAAAATGTTTCAACCATTCTTCCTGAGATATCTCATTGCATGCCTGTTTCTTTTTACCAAGTCCTAGTTTTACATTAATTTCACTCCAAAAGTGTTTTGGGTCTTTTATATTGTCAGCTAGATATTGCGTTGTACAAGACTTAAAACTTTGCTTCTTTTCTTTCAGCACTTTACGATACTTAGTCCTAGCCTGAACAGCACTCTGACGATCTGTTGCCAGTTGTGTTCTTTTGAATCTACGCATTTTTGCCCTTGCTTCCTTCCTCAAATTAGAGCACTCCTTATCAAACCAACGAGCTTCGCTTCTACCATTCTTTGTTTTAACCCTCCTAACCATACACTTACTTGCTAATTGTAAACACGAATTAAATTCTTCTAGTGCTTTGTCTATGTCTGACTTTATAAGTGATCTTGCCTTATCCATTTTATTTGACTTACGGTTGAGCTTAATGACTCTAAAAATTGTCCAACTTTTTGATCATCCCAAATCATTTTATCAAGCCACTGTACAGTTTGTTCTGTATTTTTGTTACATTCTGATTCAAGAACAGTCTTCAGCATCAAAACAACAGGTAAATGATCAGATTCTATACAAACAGTATCAACAAAAAGAGAAACCAAAAAATTATTGTGACACAATTCATTTGACAAAATAAAGTAGTCTACCGTGCTGGATCCAGTTTTACAGATGTATGTCTGGCAGTCATCAAATCCAAATAATTTAACCCCATTTAGTATAGAACAGTCCAAGCTATCACACATTGATAGTAATTGATTGCCAAATCCATTGAAACCCTCATCCTGTGAGGTACGAGCAAATACGTTTTCATGCATATTGCTGGTGCTTAAATAGTCAGTCACATTTTTGCCATTTTCCTGACCAGTACGAGCATTAAAGTCTCCAGTCATTAGAATATACATGTCAGTTTCTGTGCTCAATAAATCTGCTACACAATGCTCGATACTATCTATTCCCACCCCATCATTTGTCATGGTATACACTGGCGAGTCACATGGGGGGATGTACACACAGATGCACAAAATAGGTTTGTCTAGATTAAATAAATCTTTAGAGATTTTTAGAACAATAATATTTGAATAAGGCACAAAAATCTCTTAAAAATACTTGGCAAAACATTTTTTCACCAGAACAACAACACCTCCACTTCGTCTTCCCTGCTTACTAAGCTTTTTGGCTGGTGAGTTAAACACACTGAAATCTTTAAACAAATAAAAATCAAACTCTTTATCCACATAGGTCTCTGTAAAGCACACAACATCAAATGAAGTTACATAGTTAATAAAGTCAGCGCTTACCAATTTGGCAGCCAGTCCTGCTACATTTAGATTAAGCCATTTGAAAGGTACCTGAGCAGTTGACATGGGCAGGCCTTTCCGTCATCTCCACTCAGTACTGGCTAGGTCAGTTCCGTGCTCGTCAGACAGATCCACATCACTATACACTACACTTTTGTGGTCCATTTCTTCCTCATCTGATACATGTGGGGAATCATTTTGGTTCATTACCCCAGCCCCCTGACTTGGTGAGTGTGTTGAAGACCGCTCGGATGGTCTTCCTCCTCTGCCACGACCCACACCACGCCCTGTCTGCCCTCTGGAGTGCCTTCTGTGTGTATGCAGTGAATGCCTGTTACCTGAACCTGGTGGGCTGTGTGCTTGCTTGATGCCAGTTGTATTAGGATAGTGGGTATGTTGCTTGTGAGATTGTGCATTGGGAATGTTGGAGTGGCTTTTAGTCTGAGTGTGTGAGATGATGGCTGGCTGGCTGCCTCCACACTTGGATGATGTTGCCTGTCCCGGACCCTCAGACCTCTGCTGTCGCTGCCCCTCCATCTGCTGCTGACGGGTTCGGTGATCCACTGCTGCTCTGCTTGTCCGCCAGACCCGCCTCTGATGCCCCTGCTGCGTTGGTCTGCTCTCCAGCTTCTGGTACTCCTGTTTCTGGAGGTCAAAAGCGTAGGTCCCATGCTCCGTGACCAGCTTGTCATTACGCAGTCTGGCTCTTACTCCATCGTTACGCATTTGTTCCATGAGAGGTACCAAACCTGCCCGTTTCTGACGTGTGGTAACAGAGAAGTCCTCTCGCACATACACAGGTGAATGGATTTCCTTGAGTACTCTAGCATGTTGTAGTACTTTGTCTCGTTGTTTCATCGACTGGAAACGAACAAGTATGGCTGACCCAACTGGACGTGCTTGTTCTATGCCTACTGGTTCTTTCAGCTTCATTTCATAGTAGATTACATCTTTGACTTTGGACTCGCAAGATTCCCAAGAGTCACCTTGACAGTGAAGACCAAAGTATCAGAGAGAGAGAGAGAGAGAGAGAGAGAGAGAGAGAGAGAGAGAGAGAGAGAGAGAGAGAGAGAGAGAGAGAGAGAGAGAGAGAGAGAGAGAGAGAGAGAGAAGAGAGAGACTTCAGACTTCAGACTTCAGACTTCAGACTTCAGACTTTTACTGTACATCGGCCTTGGGCCACAATACAAAAGCAAGAGAGAGAGAGAGAGAGAGAGAGAGAGAGAGAGAGAGAGAGAGAGAGAGAGAGAGAGAGAGAGAGAGAGAGAGAGAGAGAGAGAGAGAGAGAGAGAGAGAGAGAGAGAGAGAGAGAGAGAGAGACAGACAGACAGACAGACAGACAGACAGACAGACAGACAGACAGACAGACAGACAGACAGACAGACAGACAGACAGACAGACAGACAGACAGACAAAGAGAGACAGAGAGAGACAAAGAGAGAGACAGAGAGACAGACACAGAGAGACAGAGACAGAGACAGAGAGACAGAGACAGAAAGACAGAGACAGAGACAGAGAGACAGAGTGTGTGTGTGTTGTGAGTGTTTGTATGGATGTGTGTGTATGTATGTGTGTGTGTGTTTATGTGTGTGTATGTGTGTGTATGTGTGTGTGTGTGTGTGTGTGGATGTGTATGTGTATGTATGTATGTGTTTGTGTGTTAGTGTGTGTCTGTGTGTATGTCTGTGTGTCTCTGTATGTTTGTGTTAGTGTGTGTGTATATGTATGTGTGTTAGTGTGTGTGTGTGTATGTGTTAGTGTGTGTGCATGTGTGTCTGTGTGTGTGCAAGTGTGTGTTTGTGTGTAAATCTGTGTAAACCACTCAGAGGAAGTATCACAAAGCTACAGACTCACAAAAAGAAAAACACACACAGAACAGTGCATGTGTACTCTGAGACATGAAACAGACATGAAGCAATGGATGAATACAAACATACATGCACAGAAAAACAGACAGACAGACAGAAAAATGAACAAAGACACCGACAGACACAGAAAGACACAGAAACAGACACAGACACAGTGACACACACACACATACACAACACACAAACACACACATAAACACTCGCGCGTGCACTCACACACACACAGATTTTTTTTAAAAAGTACAAACTTTAATAGTTTAACAAATTCATCCCTTGCAGGAATCAACAATGCAACAATCCATTATTACAACAAAAAGTAGCAGGAACAGTCTTTAAGCAACATAAATCTGGTTCTGTACAAATAGGTAACAAATCATTTCTGTAACTTTCAAAAGGTTATCAAAACCCCTTGTGTTAAAAGCATACTGCACTTCTAGCTTTTGATAATTTGATAACACTTTTGTTTTACATTTGATCATGGTCTCAAATATTTTATCTTTCCAGAGAGACATTTATAAAGACATACAAACCTACGTTCTCAAAAACAGCCAGATCACAGTTTTTCCACTTTGCTCACCTAGGCGTTTTATTGATGTGTGTAAACATGTCCTGTAAAACTGAGTACCAACAAAAATGAGTATTTGTGCATTCTGTTTTCAGATCACTGAGGACTTTTTATAAATCAACAATAATATTTACAGAGGTTTTCTTCAATGTACTTTCACAGCTGTCAGCTTCCCCAACATTCAGCTCCTCTCAGCTGCTCTCCATTCCATCCCAGCTGGTGCTAATTATAGCAGAAACTGACCACACTTTATAAAAAGAAGGGGCTAATTTCAGTACTAAGGAATGGACACTTGACTGAGTTATGCTGGATTCGCGCGTTGTGCTTTACATTTTTACAGAGTTCATTCTTTTACTGTGCATTTTACATAAGGCCTTACTTATGTCCATATCGTATTTTACATGATAATGCAATCTATGTAGTACACATTTCCTTCTGACATCAGTTTTATCTTTCTCTCTTTTGGTTCATGACCTCAGTACCACCTTCATTCTGCTCCCTACAGAAGTGTCGGAAGGCTGAAGCAGAGAGGAGGATTTGTGTTTGAGGCAGTGTGTGAACTCCAGGCTGAAGTATGTGTGTAGCTCTGCTGACACTGCTGCCTCACCACCCTGCAACAGAAATCACCGACTGAGTCCTGAGTAAAGCCAGACCACTTGGCAGTGAGGTCTTCTCTGTGGATAGACGTGGTGATGTGGTCAGTGTTTGTGCTGCCTTGTTTGTTGGTGATATGGTCAGTGTGTCTACTGCCTTGTTTGTTGGTGATATGGTCAGTGTGTCTGCTGCCTTGTTTGTTGGTGATATGGTCAGTGTGTCTGCTGCCTTGTTTGTTGGTGACATGGTCAGTGTGTCTACTGCCTTGTTTGTTGGTGATGTGGTCAGTGTGTCTGATATCTTCTGAAGTAGCGCATGATATCCATGTCTTTTATATTCTTCATCTACAACACACACACACACACACACACACACACACACACACACACACACACACACACACACACACACACACACACACACACACACAAACACACACACACACACACAACACACACACCCACAAACACACACACAACACACATTCACTCACACACCTGTGCCTTAAAGAGGAAGGATGGAAT
>CM060332.1:56794751-56807251 GCA_030674155.1 Stramonita haemastoma | reverse complement strand
TCTGCTGAGTACTGTTTATGGACACATTCCATGATGCTCCTCACATATACTCTCCATAGATGTGCCAATAATTACTTCCTATTCAAAGTATCTATCATTACATCATCTCAACACTTAATTATCTTCAGAATGCCTGTAAGTAAACGAGTCATAAACTTTCACAATTCCTCTCTGTGATATCACATGCTGAGCTTATAGTTTTGGATGATATCAGGTCAGCTTCAGGAGATGACATAATCATATTCCAAATGAGTCTATAATTTACGAAAATGTGTCACCAGATAGCATTTGAAATTCAGAAGGCAAACTAAGTTACAAATTATCTTTTAACCTTAGAAGTCATCCACAGGTCCAACTTTGAATATTTTCACCAAAATATCATCCAAAAAATCAAAATTAGTTTCGAAAAAGTTATGCATGTTTCACAATAAAAGTAATACCATTTTTAAAGCGAGCACAGCCACGAAATGTTAAAAAACACTTTGGATTCTGAACACCCCTTAGGACAGACTATTCTTTTGAAAATATTGCATGATACCTCATCTTTAAAATGGAATCTACAATGTATATTCCAGAGAATGTCACTACAGTACACACACATTTCAGAGATAAATCAACGATGTTTACCAGATCACGAAACCGAGTAGACCGAATGCAACCTCTCTCAACACAAGTAGCACAAAAGTGAGCTTCCAACAATCTTCCTCTTGCTATGATACAACCAACCACTCTGCAGGCTAAACTAGAAGGCAACAAACCAGGACATTGATAAATAATATTTTTCTTTAAAAGTGTATCAAGGCACTGGTCTGATTCACTGTCATACAATGAAATTATTTTAAATAATAAACAAAAGACATCTACGTTCTGTAAGCAGGATGAAGATGGAATGGGCGTGGTGTGAACAAGGAAACCAGGATATTTTTGTAACAGAAACAAAAAAAATCCCTAAACACATGTGCACACTCAAACACACGTGCACGCACACACATACACACTCACAAACACACACACACACACACACAAACACACACACATCCACACACACACACACACACACACACACACACACACACACACACACACACAAACACACACACAAACACACACACACATCCACACACACACACACACACACACATACACACATACACGCCCCGTGTGCGAACGCACGCAGAACATCTTGCGCACACGTTAAATCCTGTTCCGCTTTTCGTAAGAGTAGGCCATCGTGTGCCGGTGGGAACAGATGACAATATTTACAAAGCTGCATGCACACGGGGACCAGATGAAAAAAGCACATGATTGCTTATTCTGTTATCCTCGATATTAAAGAATAAATATAATATACACACATACACACACACACACACACACATACACACACACACATACACACACACACACACACACACACACACACACACACACACACACACACACACACACACACACACACACACACACACACACACACACACACACACACAACATGGTGGATCGTGGACTAGGTGGTAACTGGCCTTGCCTAGAAAGCAAAAAGTCCGGGTACGAGTGTGCGGTGGTTTGAACCCCGTTTGGGCCCAAAACTTTTTCCCCATCCATTAGACCCTGAGTGGTGGTCTGGGCGCTAGTCTTCCGGATGAGACGATAAACAGAGGTCCCGTTTGTTACACATCACTATTTAGCGCACGTAAAAGAACCCACGACAACAGGGGGGGTTGACCTTGGTAAAATTCTGTTGTTGTTTTTTTTAAGCCACTCTGATAGGGAAACAAATAGTTGCATACAGGAAAAAAAAAACAATGGGTTCGCGCTGCACTTGTGGCGATACGC
Organism: Stramonita haemastoma; assembly: GCA_030674155.1. NCBI lineage: Eukaryota > Metazoa > Mollusca > Gastropoda > Neogastropoda > Muricidae > Stramonita > Stramonita haemastoma. Next base: position 56,805,415 of record CM060332.1, on the reverse strand, counting down.
TCTCCCCGGGGAGGGCAGCCCGAATTTACAGGTACAGAATAATATCCCTGGGGAGAGTGCATTGCCACAAGTACAGCGCCACCCATTCTTTTTTTTTTAATTTATCCTGTCTTTAACTGTATTTGTTTCCTATCAGAGTGGCTTTTCTCTACAGAATTTTGCCAGGGACAATCCACTTATTGCTGTAGGTTCTTTTACATGCGATAGATAATAATTTGTAATACACAGAACCTTGGTTTATTGTTTCAGCCGGAAGACTAGCACCCAGACTACCACTCATGGTCTAATGGATGAGGAAAAGTTTTTCAATGACACTCCCTACCCACATCCTTTTTGATGTATTGTGTCCAAAAGAATGCTCTCTCTGTCTGTCTGTCTGTCTCTCTGTCTCTGTATCTGTCTGTCTGTCTGTCTGTCTGTCTCTGTCTCTCTCTGTGTCTCTGTGTCTCTCTGTCTGTCTGTCTGTCTGTCTGTCTGTCTGTCTGTCTGTCTGTCTGTCTGTCTGTCTGTCTGTCTGTCTGTCTGTCTGTCTGTCTGTTCTCTCTCTCTCTCTCTCTCTCTCTCTCTCTCTCTCTCTCTCTCTCTCTCTCTCTCTCTCTCTCTCTCTCTCTCTCTCTCTCTCTCTCTCTCTCTCTCTCTAGCCTTGTGGTTGGAACATTGTGCTCGCAATCTGACGACCCTAGTTCGAATCCCGTTCAAGGGGTGTTTTTTTCCTGGGGTTAGCATCAGTGCTGACTCCACTCTCCCCAAAAGTCTTTCAGATGAGACACCTTGTGTAAATGCAAGCAGAATATCTGCCACGTTAAATCCTGTTCCGCTTTTCGAAAGAATAGGCCATTGTGTGCCAGTGGGAACAGATAAAGAAATTACAAAACCCCATACACACGGGGACTGGGCGTAAAAAACATATGAGTACTTATTCCATTATTCTCAAAATCAAAGAATAAAATGAATAAATAAATAGAAATAAATAAACTGCTCTGTTTGTCTGATCTAATAATATGACACAAACATATGTCCTTGTTCTGAATACATCGTTTACAATTGTTTTTTTTCTTCTTTGTACAGGAAGTAATTATGAGTATGACACTAAAAGGAAGCCATATAATAAACCTCGAGGGACTGTGTAAGCTCATCATCATCATCCTGGGTGTCAAAGTCTTAGTCAATATCGTCGTTATTGTTGTCATCATCATTGTTGTCGTTATTATCTCCATCACTCTCATCATCATCAATATCATGACAGGAAACATTCAGTTTAAGAGAGAGAGAGAGAGAGAGAGAGAGAGAGAGAGAGAGAAGAGAGAGAGAGAGAGAGAGAGAGAGAGAGAGAGAGAGAGAGAGAGAGTATGTGTGTGTATGTGTGTGTGTGTGTGTGTATTTGTGTGTGTATGTGTGTTTGTGTGTGTGTGTGCGTGTGTGTGTTTGTGTGTGTGTGTGTGTGTTTGTGTGTGTGTGTATTTGTGTGTGTATGTGTGTTTGTGTGTGTGTGTGTGTTTGTGTGTGTGTGTTTTGTGTGTGTGCGTGTGTTTGTGTGTGTATGTGTGTGTGTGTATGTGTGTGTGTGTGTGTATGTGTGTGTGTGTGTGCGTGCGTGTAGTGATTGTGTGGTAGCCTAGTGGTCAGAACATTGCGCTGGCAATTTGACGACCCGAGTTCGATTCCCGTTGGAGGGGATTTTTCCCCTGGAGTTAACATCAGAGCTGACTCCACTCCCCAAAAGTGTTAGATGAGACTATAAACCGATCCCCGTGTACGAACGCACGCAGAACATCTTGCGCACACGTTAAATCCCGTTCCGCTTTCGTAAGAGTAGGCCATTGTGTGCCGGTGGGAACAGATGACAATATTTACACAACTGCATATACACGGGGATTGGATGAAAAAAGCACATGAGTTCTTTTCCCATCATCCTGGATATAAAAGAATAGATGAAATAAATAAATAAATACACACATAACACATATGTCAAAAGTTTGAAAAAAGTACAAATTTTAATAGTTTAAAAAAATTCACCCCTTTCAGGAACCAACAGTGTAACAATCCATTATTACAACAAAAAATAGCACGAACAGTCTTTAAGCAACATATATTTGGTTCTGTACAAATAAGTAACAAATCATTTCTGTAACTTTCAAAAGGCTATCAAACCCCCTTGTATTAAAAGCATAGTGCACTTCTAGCTTTTGATAATTTGATAACACTTTTACTTTACATTTGATCATGGTCTCAAATATTTTATCTTTCCAGAGAGACATTTATAAAGACATACAAAACTACGTTCTCAATAACAGCAAGATCACAGTTTTTCCACTTTGCACACCTAGGCGTTTTATTGCTGTGTGTAAACATGTCCTGCAAAACAGAGTACCAACAAAAGTGAGTATTTGTGCATTCTGTTTTTATGTCACTGAGGACTTTTTCTAAAGCAACAATAATATTTACAGAGGTTTTCTTCGATGTACTTTCACAGCTGTCAGCTTCCCCCACATTCAGCTCCTCTCAGCTGCTCTCCATTCCATCCCAGCTGGTGCTTATTATAGCAGAAACTGACCACACCTGGTAAAAGGAAAGGGCTAATTTCAGTACTAAGGAATGATCATTTAACAGCTATGCTGGATTTGCATGCGGTGCTAAACATTTTTACATAAATCAATCTTTTTCTGTGTATTTTACATAAGGCCTTATTTTTGTCCATATCGTATTTTACATGATAATGCAATCTATGTAGTACACATTTCCTTCTGGCATCATTTTCATCTTTCTCTCTTTTGGTTCATGACCTCAGTACCACATTCATTCTGCTCCCTACAGAAGTGTCTGAAGGCTGAAGCAGAGAGGAGGAATTGTGTTTGAGGCAGTGTGTGAACTCCAGGCTGAAGTCTGTGTGTAGCTCTGCTGACACTGCTGCCTCACCACCCTGCAACAGAAATCACCGAATGAGTCCTGAGTAAAGCCAGACCCCTTGGCAGTGAGGTCTTCTCTGTGGATAGACGTGGTGATGTGGTCAGTGTGTCTGCTGCTTTGTTTGTTTGTTGGTGATGTGGTCAGTGTGTCTGCTGCCTTGTTTGTTGGTGATGTGGTCAGTGTGTCTACTGCCTTGTTTATTGGTGATATGGTCAGTGTGTCTACTGCCTTGTTTGTTGGTGATATGGTCAGTGTGTCTACTGCCTTGTTTGTTGGTGATGTGGTCAGTGTGTCTGCTGCCTTGTTTGTTGGTGATACGGTCAGTGTGTCTGCTGCCTTGTTTGTTGGTGATGTGGTCAGTGTGTCTGCTGCCTTGTTTGTTGGTGATATGGTCAGTGTGTCTGCTGCCTTGTTTGTTTGTTGGTGATATGGTCAGTGTGTCTACTGCCTTGTTTGTTGGTGATATGGTCAGTGTGTCTGCTGCCTTGTTTGTTGGTTGGTGATATGGTCAGTGTGTCTGCTGCCTTGTTTGTTTGTTGGTGATATGGTCAGTGTGTCTGCTGCCTTGTTTGTTGGTTGGTGATATGGTCAGTGTGTCTGCTGCCTTGTTTGTTGGTGATACGGTCAGTGTGTCTGCTGCCTTGTTTGTTGGTGATGTGGTCAGTGTGTCTACTGCCTTGTTGGTTGGTGATATGGTCAGTGTGTCTGATATCTTCTGAAGTAGCGCATGGTATCCATGTCTTTGATATTCTTCATCCACACACACAGACACAGACACAGACACAGACACACACACACACACACAGACACACACACACACACACACACACACACACACTCACACACACAAACGCACAAACACACACACAAACACACACACATTCACACACATTCACACACATTCACACACCTGTACCTTAAAGAGGTAGAATGGAATAGTGAGGTAACAGAGTTAATGGGGGCGGAGAAAAAACACAGGTAATACTACTATAGGGAGGATCAAGACAACAGCGGGATGGGAAGAACACATTGTCAGAAATACAGGCCTACCTCCTCTTTACCGTTGATTCCGAAGGCGACAGATGAAAGCCCCGATCACTGTGACGACATAGCTGATGGAGAGAAGTGATGACAACACGATGACTGCTGTGGCACTTGTGCGCTTTGACCGTGTGGTTCTTGTGACTATTACCGGTTCTGCACTTGTGATGTTTGACGGTTCTGCACTTGTCACGTCTGAGGGTTCTGCGCTTGTGACGTCTGACGGTTCTGTGCTTGTGACATCAGAGGGTTCAGCACTTGTGACGTCTGACGGTTCTGCACTTGTGACGTCTGAGGGTTCTGCGCTTGTTACGTCTGACGGTTCTGTGTTTGTGACGTCTAACGGTTCTGTGTTTGTGACGTCTGCCGGTTCTGCACTTGTGACGTCTGACGGTTCTGTGTTTGTGACGTCTGATGGTTCTGCACTTGTGACGTCTTTCGGTTCTGCACTTGCGACGTCTGACGGTTCTGCATTTCAAACATAAATAGATAGCTAGATTGATAGACAGTTATGTAGGTATTTAGGTAGGTAAGATGGTAGATGGGTAGTCCCGTGTGTGAATGCACGCAGAAAATCTTGCGCACATGTTAGATCCTGTTCCGCTTTTCGAACGAGTAGGCCATTGTGTGCCGTTGGGAACAGATGACAAAATTGACAAAATTGCATACACACAGGGACTGGATATAAAAAGCACATGAGTGCTTATTCCATTATCCTCGATATAAAAGAATAAATAAATGAATAAATAAGATAGGTAGGTAGGTAAGTAAAATAGTATGTATGCAAGTAGAATAGAGGATTGGTTGAAAGTTAGGTAGATTGTTAGGTAGGTAGGTAGATAGGTAGGGAGTTAGGTAGGTAGGTAGGTAGGTAGGTAGATAAATAGGTAGTTAGATAAGTAGGTAGGTAGGTAGGTAGGTAGTCAGAATAGTATGTTGTTTATGTATACGTACGCACATGTAAGTGCATGTATTTCTCTCTGTGTGTTAGTGAGTGATTGAATGAGTGAGTGGTGTGTGTGTGTGTGTTTGTGTGCGTGCGTGCGTGCGTGCGTGCGTGCGTGCGTGTGTGATCATTACAGACAACACTGACCACTGAAGTGATCATTACAGACAACACTGAACACTGATGTGATCATTGCAGACAACACTGAAGTGATCATTACAGACAACACTGAAGTGATCATCACAGACAACACTGAACAATGAAGTGATCATCACAGACAACACTGAGCACTGAAGTGATCATCACAGACAACACCGAACACTGAAGTGAACATTACAGACAACACTGAAGTGATCATTACAGACAACACTGAGTGATCATCACAGACAACACTGGAGTGACCATCACAGACAACACTGAAGTGATCATCACAGACAACACTGAACACTGAAGTGATCATTACAGACAACACTGAAGTGATCATCACAGACAACACTGAAGTGATCATCACAAACAACACTGAACACTACAGCAGCAGTGCCAGGCTTCATCTGGATGGTGGCCTCACAGCGGCCTGACAGTGACAACTTCCCACACACATCTTGTTCTGAGGACTGGACACAACAAGTTTGGGCATGGTGGTGAAATAAAAACTCTGTCTCTGTCTCTGTATCTGTCTATGTCTCTCTCTCTCACTCCTCTCTCTCCCTGCTCTGTCTGTCTGTCTGTCTGTCTGTCTGTCTGTCTGTCTGTCTGTCTGTCTGTCTGTCTGTCTGTCTGTGTCTCTCTTTCTGTCTGCCTATCTCTGTCTCTCTCTTTCTTTATTCTCTGTCTCTCTTTCACTCTTTGTCTCTCTGTCTCTCTCTCTGTCTTTCTCTCTGTCTGTGTCTCTCTCTCTGTGTCTCTGTCTGTCTGTGTCTCTCTCTTTGTCTGTGTGTCTCTTTCTCTCTCTTCCCCCCTCCCTCTCCCTGTCTGTCTGTCTCTTTGTCTGTCTGTCTGTCTCTGTCTTTGCCTCTCTCTCCCCCCCCATCTCTCCCCCCTCTCTCTCTGTTCCTGTGTCTGTCCCTCTCTCTTTGTCTATCTTTCACTTTCTCTCACACACATACATATATGCATACATATTCATACATACACACATACATACATACACACACACTAAACACACACACACACACACACACACACACACACACACACACACACACACACACACACACACACACACACACACACACACACACACACACACACACACACACACGTGTCACACACACACAGTACTTCGGATGAGACTATAAACGGAGACCACGTGCGTGAATGCGCGCAAAACATTTTGCGCACACGTTTGCCGGTTGGAACAGATGACAAAATTTTACTATGCTGCACTCACACGGGGACGTGATGTAAAAAACAAATGAATGCTTATCCCATTACCTTCGATATAAAATAATAAATACATGAAAATAAAACACACACACAGAGAAACAGACACAAAAAACAGACAGAAGAACAATACTACCTTCAACACGAATCATTACTCTCCCAAGCAATCTCTGTCTGCCTGACTTCAACAAACAGGTAATATCCCAACTGTGATCTCGGTCAGTAGGTAACTGCATCACGAAAACCTTAGCAGGAATGTGACACACACACTTGTGATGATAACTGTACCAGATACAGTCTTCTTCGTTGATCATGTTGCAGTACATCTCTAAACTAGTACCATCGCCCTCAATTAGCATCTTTACACAGGTTGAACTCTCTGGGAAGCAGTAGGGATCTGGTATAGAGACGGGAAACACCAGAGGGTCATATCTCTGTCGTTGGAAGACTTTGTTGAAGGGTCCACCTGGAGAGAGAGAAATGCTATTTTATTTCGTTACTTGACTACTACAGGGGAAAGAATAGCTCAGTGGTCAGAGCACTCGCTTTCTCCGAGCTAAGGTTCAGCAGTATTGAGCTTGGTTACCAATTGGATGGGTGACCGTTTTTCGCGCTTTGGCTTCAATACAGTCCCCCAGTTCACCCAGCTGTAAATGGGTACCTGCCCTCTTTAGGGTCAGGGAAGGTAAAGCAGCGAGGGAGAGGAGATGAGAGCCGCTCTCAATAAGAATGCTGGCCCCTAGAGAAGCTGAGGTCTCTGACAACTGCATAGGTTATGGAAACACATTTACATATACATATGGGCATGCACGCTGTTGTCGTGTTCAAACATCAACCCCGAAGTCGGAACGGCAGTTACATAAACGGGGGGCAAAAACCGTTGCATAATAATGCACAAACCTCATCATTGGTTAGCCTCAAAGCTCTTACCTTGGAACGAAAAAGACCCAACCTATTTTTTTTTATTTGCATGCTTTTTTTCCCGTGTATGCGTCAGTATCACTAACTATTTCTGCTTCCAACTATTTTGCAACTCTGTCTCTGTCTCTCTGTCTCTCTGTCTCTGTCTCTATCTCTGTCTGTCTATCTGTCTGTCTGTCTGTCTGTCTGTCTGTCTGTCTCTGTAAATTGTTAGAGTACAAAAAGGGGACGGGTTAGCTCGGTGGTCAAATCACTCTTTCCCGAAGCCAGTTACGCAGCTTTGAGCGTGGTTATTAATTGACTGGGTAACCATTTGCGCGCCTTGGCTTCAGTACAGTCCCCCAGTTCACCCTCCTATAAATGGGTACCTTCCCTCTTTAGGGTCAGGGAAGATAAATCAGCGAGGGAGAAGAGATAGGCACCGCCCTCAATATGCTGGCCCCTTGAACAGCTGAGATCTCTGACACCTCGCTCCCCTACGAGCACATCGTTTTGTGACACGTTTACCTTTTACAAAAAAAAGTCATTTTCGAAACACACATGCACACACACACTTATCAGGTGACACTCACAGGACTCAGCACAGCAATGCTGTTGAAGGGAGCCCAGAATGAGCATCAGCAGGTAGACAGCCTTCATCACTGCCATCATCATCACTGCTCCTGCACCTTCACCACACAATACACAGGTCTGGCTACATGCACATAAAAAAATATTCAAAAACAAAAAACGAAGCAAAGTTTACAGACAGTGTTTCCTTTTTAGCTGCTGTAGTTTGCTGATTTTAAAAACTATGTCAAGTATTGAAGATATAGTGGAGCTTTGAATGATATATTTTGAAAGTTTTGTCTCAATCTGGTGGATTGTTAGTTTATAGACAATCTGAATCATTTCTTCCCTGAGGAAAGTGGACATGAAGAAGGATGGAGTATGTTCAAAGCCATTGTTTTCCATGTTTCAACCCCACTCTGTGACCATGGTAGTGCAGAATGCCTGAAGACTACTCCATTGTTTTGTATTCTAAGGACTGAGGAGGACATGTACATGTTAGATTAAAACGCGAATCCCGGCAGATTATGTTTTTTTTCTACTTCTAATTTGTAAGACGGGCAACAACATGTTTGGTCAGAACACGAATCCCTGACGATGACTTCATCTTTTCCCATGTTTACGTTTACGGTGTAAGAAGGGCACCTCCTTGTTAGGGTAGAACAGGTCTAACCGGCTCCACCCAAGTGACAAGGAAGCAGTACACGTTTTTCATGGTAGGTGGTATTTTGACCCTGTCTTTGAGAAGACAGTAAACAAGTGATGTATTATTGTTGCTTATGTGCCAATGAAAACTTTGCATGATCTGCATTTGATACGGCTGTTAGATAACATTGATAGAAATAAGACATAAGTAGTGTAGAGTTTAGAATGAGTAATGTTCTACGCTAAAATCAGATGTTCATAAACTGAATACAATAACATATGCATACTCTCTATGTAAACAATCTGTGCGATCAAACCCTGTGAATAACTCCTGTCAAAAGCACTGTAACGCTTCCTATAGCTGGGCCTATGTATTGTAAGCACAGTGTATGCTGTCTGTATGTGCACTCTATGAAAATTCTACATCACTGCATTCCATGTATACGTTGGATGGATACTTCCCATCAGAAATCCATGTGCTGTGCATACTTCCTTGAAATGCCATCAACAGATGGAAACTGCGTAACGAAACTCATATCAACACAACTAAGGAATACTGGCTATGTTCATTCCCTACAGTACGGAGATATGAAAAATATTTCCCTACACTTATTGGGAAACGTTATATCTTATTAGTATTAGCCTTGAAAGTTCCATGTAAAATGTGCTTTGAAAGATTCATACGTATTGAATGTATGGACCAAGGTTAGCAGCAATATATCACCACCATTCATTTTGCTGCTTTCTCCCTGTAAGACCAGGACCTGGGAGGTCACCAGCCAAAGGAGACCCTGCGTTGGAATATGGAAAACACAGTTCTGTGCATAGACCTTCCTCCCTCTGCCCATAGAAACTCTTTATGGACATCCAGCACAGAAATACCCTATGAAGACACTCCCTGGATAATCGTCTGGGCACTTCTGAAGGAGATGTTTTTTACAATATGTGCAGACTTTTCCTGTGACTGCTCTCTCTCTATATACACACTGCTGAAAGACTGCTTTTGCATACTGCTTATGAACACTGACACTGAATGTATCTGTGGGGTTTCTCTACAGCTACTCCCGCTTAATGATGTTTATAGACACACCGTAAAAGACTCACAATAGAATACTGCCTAAAATTGCTTCCAGTCAAAACTGACTATAGACATTTCTTTTTAGTATTGTCACAACAAGACATACTTACTGATAACTTTTTTTGAACACAAACCATGAATGTATGGATTCCCTCTATAGATGTCCCCATAATTTACCTCTTTCTAATACTATTGAGACTCTATGTCATTACGCCATCTAAACTCTTGATTATGTTTAGAATACATGCAAAGAAAGAAATCATAAACTTTGAAAATTACCCTCAATAAATAGTATGCTTAGCTTATGGTTTTAGATGGTAGCAGGTTAAAAGAACTACCAACACTTTAGGAAGAGAACACACATCACAACTGAGTTTTTTTTATTTCAGAAACTGTGTCATCAGAAAGAATATCACTTTTTAAAGGTTACGTTTGTTTCAAAACTGGCTTTTGAATTTAACAGTCATCACACGTCCAATCTTTTTAACACAAAAATAATCCAAAATTTAACAATTGTTTAGAAAAAGTATACATATAAAACAATATAGACAATACTATTTAGAAGAGAACAGAGACACAAGATATAAAAACTTTTATAATTATGAGTATATCTTAGGATAAACTTCATTTGAAAAAAAAATTGCAGGATACGTCATACTTTTAGACTGAAACCTATGTTACAAGAAATATCATAAACTAATGTCACTAAAGTAGATACACATTAATTCAGAAATAAATCAACAATGTTTACCGGATCACAAAACGGAGAAGACAGAATCAAACCTCCTTCAACAAAGGTAACACAAAAAGTGAGCAACAATCTCGGGGAGACAGACTAGTATAAGGGACAGGGCAGACTAAACTACCCAGCTACAATCAGGACACTGATATGAAAATCGTTTTGTTCCCACGTGTTACAACAAAAAGATTCATTGTCAAAGAATAAAATCTGTCGAAATAATTGACAAAAGAACACCCCAGTGTTTTTAAAGGGGAAGAAAATAGAGGAACTCAATGATGATATGTGACACTCCACCACATAAGGAGTCGCATTGCACTGACGTCAATTTTAGTTATTGGCATGTTATTAAGTTGGAATAAAATTGCTATACAATACAAAAAACAGATTGAAAATCGAACGATTCTATCAAAAGTTATTACTTATTGAAATGATAGAATGCAGGAAATGTCAAA
>CM060332.1:56779751-56789751 GCA_030674155.1 Stramonita haemastoma | reverse complement strand
TACACATTTCTTTCTGGCATCATTTTCATCTTTCTCTCTTTTGGTTCATGACCTCAGTACCACATTCATTCTGCTCCCTACAGAAGTGTCGGAAGGCTGAAGTAGAGAGGAGGAATTGTGTTTGAGGCAGTGTGTGAACTCCAGGCTGAAGTCTGTGTGTAGCTCTGCTGACACTGCAGCCTCACCACCCTGCAACAGAAATCACCGAATGAGTCCTGAGTAAAGCCAGACCCCTTGGCAGTGAGGTCTTCTCTGTAGATAGACGTAGTGATGTGGTCAGTGTGTCTGCTGCCTTGTTTGTTGGTGATATGGTCAGTGTGTCTACTGCCTTGCTTGTTTTTGGTGATATGGTCAGTGTGTCTACTGCCTTGTTTGTTTGTTAGTGATATGGTCAGTGTGTCTACTGCCTTGTTTGTTGGTGATATGGTCAGTGTGTCTGCTGCCTTGTTTGTTTGTTGGTGATGTGGTCAGTGTGTCTACTGCCTAGTTTGTTGGTGATATGGTCAGTGTGTCTACTGCCTTGTTTGTTTGTTGGTGATATGGTCAGTGTGTCTACTGCCTTGTTTGTTGGTGATGTGGTCAGTGTGTCTACTGCCTTGTTTGTTTGTTGGTGATGTGGTCAGTGTGTCTACTGCCTTGTTTGTTGGTGAAATGGGTAGTGTGTCTACTGCCTTGTTTGTTGGTGATATGGTCAGTGTGTCTACTGCCTTGTTTGTTGGTGATATGGTAGTGTACATTTACTGTTTTTATATAGCACATCATTTCCATGGCTTTTATTTTGTTTTTCATACACACACAGACACACACACACAGACACACACACACACACACACACACACACACACACACACACACACACACACACCACACACACACACACATTTACTCACACACCTGTGCCTTAAAGAGGAAGGATGGAATAGTGAGGTAACAGAGTTAAAGGGGCAGGAGAGAAAACGCAGGTAATACTACTATAGGGAGGACCAAGACAACAGCGGATGGGAAGAACACATTGTCAGAAATACAGGCCTACCTCCTCTTCGCCGTTGATTCCGAAGGCGACAGATGAAAGCCCCGATCACCGTGATGACAGAGCTGATGGAGAGAAGTGATGACAACACGATGGCTGCAGTGGCACTTGTGCGCTTTGACCGTTTGGTTCTTGTGACGATTACCGGTTCTGCACTTGTGATGTTTGACGGTTCCGTGCTTGTGACGTCAGAGGGTTCTGTGCTTGTGAAGTCTGACGATTCTGTGCTTGTGACGTCAGAGGGTTCTGTGCTTGTGACATCTGGTGGTTCTGTGCTTGTGACGTTTGGTGGTTCTGTGCTTGTGACGTCTGGTGGTTCTGTGCTTGTGACGTCTGATGGTTCTGCACTTGTGACGTCTTTCGGTTCTGTATTCAAACATAAATAGATAGCCAGATTGATTGACAGTTATGTAGGTATTTAGGTAGGTAAGATGGTAGATGGGTAGTCCCGTGTGTGAATGCACGCAGAACATCTTGCGCACATGTTAGATCCTGTTCCGCTTTTCGAACGAGTAGGCCATTGTGTGTCGTTGGGAACAGATGATAAAATTGACAAAATTGCATACACACAGGGACTGGATATAAAAAGCAGATGAGTGCTTATTCCATTATCCTCGATATAAAAGAATAAATAAATGAATAAATAGGATAGGTAAGTAGGTAGGCAAGTAAAATAGTATGTATGCAAGTAGTGTAGAGGATTGGTTGAAAGTTAGGTAGATAGTTAGGTAGGTAGGTAGATAGGTAGGGAGTTAGGTAGGTAGGTAGGTAGATAAATAGGTAGTTAGATAAGTAGGTAGGTAGGTAGGTAGGTAGGTAGTCAGAATAGTATGTTGTTTATGTATACGTACGCACATGTACGTGCATGTGTTTCTCTCTGTGTGTTAGTGAGTGATTGAATGAGTGAGTGTGTGTGTGTGTGTGTGTGTGTGTGTGTGTGTTTGTGTGTGCGTGCGTGCATGCGTGCGTGTGTGATCATTACAGACAACACTGACACTGAAGTGATCATCAGAGACAACACTGAAGTGATCATTACAGACAACACTGAAGTGATCATCACATACAACACTGAAGTGATCATCACAGACAACACTGAACACTGAAGTGATCATTACAGAAAACACTGAAGTGATCATTACAGACAACACTGAAGTGCTCATCACAGACAACACTGAACACTGAAGTGATCATTACAGACAACACTGAACACTGAAGTGATCATTACAGACAACACTGAAGTGATCATCACAGACAACAGTGAAGTGATCATTACAGACAACACTGAAGTGATCATCACAGACAACACTGAAGTGATCATCACAGACAACACTGAAGTGATCATTACAGACAACACTGAAGTGACCATTACAGACATCACTGAAGTGATCATCACAGACAACACTGAAGTGATCATCACAGACAACACTGAAGTGATCATCACAGACAACACTGAAGTGATCATCACAGACAACACTGAACACTACTGAAGTCACCCAGCAGCAGTGCCAGGCCTCATCTGGATGGTGGCCTCACAGCGGCCTGACAGTGACAACTTCCCACACACATCTTGCTCTGAGGACTGGACACAACAAGTTGGGGCATGGGGGTGGGGGTGAAATAAAAACTCTCTCTCTCTCACGCACGCGTACATACATACATCATACATACATACATACATACATACATACATACATACATACATACATACATACATACATACATACATACATACATACATACATACATACATACATACAACTACCTACATACATACATACTACCTTACATACCTACATACATACATACATACATACATACATACATACATACATACATACATACATACATACATACATACATACATACATACATACATACATACATACATACATACATACATACATACCATACATACATACATACATACATACATACATACATACATACATACATACAACATACATACACACATTATGCATAAATGCATGCATGCATCATAGCATGCATACATACATACATACATACATACATACATACATACATACATACATACATACATACATACATACATACATACATACATACATACATACATAAACATACATACATACATACATACATACATACATACATACATACATACATACACACAAAACGCACACATGCACACACACTGACTGACTGACTGACTGACTGACTGACTGACTGACTGACTGACTGACTGACTGACTGTAACAAGAGAAACAATCACAAAAAGTAAAAGAAGGGATGGAAGAGAGACAGACAGATGAAGACAGAGAAAAAACAGACATACAGACACAGAGAAAAACAGACAGAAGCCGGTACCACACTACCTGTGACACGAATCCATATCACCCCAATCCATTCACCAATGACTCCGTCCACGGTAGAGAATATGTTCAAGCCTTGTTCCTGGTCGGTAGGTAACCGCACGTTAAAAACGTGAGCAGCAGGGTCATAAGAACAGTTGGTGGCAAGAGGGGACCGAGAACAGTTCTTCCTGATGATCTGTGGGCAGTATATCCTTGATGAAGTAAGACAATTCCTGGCCAGCAAGGATGCACACTCCTTCACTGGGAAGCAGGGAGAATTTTGTGTGGAAATAGGAAACACCAGCATTGTGTTTCTCTCCACTTCAAAGTACTTTGAAAATGGTGTGCCTGAAACAGACCAGTAGTGCGAACGAAAATCTTGATAAAAATCCCTGAGAATAGTAATAAGGATCTGATGTATATTTCCATCTACTTTCTATACCTCTTGCCATCTTTCTGTAATTGTTCATGAATCTGCCTATCTGTCTGTCTGCCTGTCTGTCTCTGTCTTGCTCTCTCTCTCTGTCTCTCTGTATCTGTATCTGTCTGTGTATGTCTCTGTCTCTGTCTGTCTCTGTGTCCGTCTCTCTGTCTACCTCTCTCTCCCCCCCTCTCTCTCTTTCTTCTCTCTCTCTCTCTCTCTCTCTCTCTCTCTCTCTCTCTCCTCTCTCTCTCTCTCTCTCCTCTCTCTCTCTCTCTCTCTCTCTCTCTCTCTCTCTCTCTCCTCTCTCTATCTGTCCCTGTCTGAGTCACTCTTTTTCTGTCTCTCTGTTTCTTTTCTCTCTCTCTCTCAGTCACTCTTTTTCTGTCTGTCTGTCTGTCTGTCTGTCTGTCTGTCTGTCTGTCTCTCTCTCTCTGTGTCATATGTTATGCATTTCAATGTTTTGTATTTCTAGACAATTGATTGAAGTTTTTTTCATTTGCTTATTACACTCCCCTGGGCCCCTTCCACTTGTATTGTGGCCCAAGGCCGAAGTACATTAAAAATGTTCAGTATTCAGTGTTCAGTGTTCAGTGTTCAGTGTTCTCTCTCTCTCTCTCTCTCTCTCTCCTCTCTCCTCTCTCTCTCCTCTCTCTCTCTCTCTCTCTCTCTCTCTCTCTCTCTCTCTCTCTGGCGGGCGGGGTGATCTCCCTTGGTTATAGGCAGGGTAAAATTTTGCTGCGTGCATTTTGTGTGAAAATAATCAAAATAAAACAGCACCATGCCAGTTGTTGGGTTACCAACATCGCTGGAAGTGACACTGGGTGCCCTGCTACACGAACACTGCCTCACGTCGTGGAAAGTTTGTGGAGAAGGGGACCAAACAACTGTTGTGTTGCGACTGAGGGCTGGCTCAAATGAGGGGAATATGGCGGGTCAACAAGCACCTGCCTACTTCCGTAAAAAGCCACCGAGTCACATCAACAGGGACCGAAGAAGGAATGAGGAGAGGAGACAGGCAGAGGAGAAGAGACAGGCGGAGGAGAAGAGACAGGCGGAGGAGAAGAGACAGGCGGAGGAGAGAAGACAGACAGACAAGAGGAGACAGACAGAGGAGGCAAGTTCATTTGTTGCTTCTGAAACTTCACCATGTTTGTTTGTGCCAACGCCCCCCATTACCCAGTCTGTCTCACCCACCTACACGCCCTTCTCTCCTAACCACACGCCTCCGCAACTCTTGCTTCCCGCACGTGATTATCGTCGAGCATCACGTGCTGTCACGGTGTTGGCAGCTGACGCAATGGCAGATCAACAACAAAGTGCAATTGACCTTGAGGACGTGCCTGTACCTGACGTGACGACTGAGGAGGAGGATTACGACAAATACTTGGTTCAGCTCCGGGATGCAGGTTACAGTGGAGATACCATAAAGGACTATGTGGGTGAGCTCAGAAATAGATCCCTGCAGAGAAATTTAAGGAACATTTCCAGAAATAAAGACTTTATTCGTGTGTACACCTCTGAAGAAACACCTGACATTATTTTGTGTGAAAGTGATGACATGATCTTTCAGTTTACCTGGAAAAATGACACCTATAACCCATCGGACTACTTTTGGTTTGCAAAGCGTAACATCAGACACATGACTCAGGAAGAAAAAGATATTTATTCCAAGCTGCAACTGTGGACACTTGCTGATCGTGAAAGGATCAAAGACAGAATAAGTGCTGGACTGGGTGTTCTACATGTAATGATGGATGCAATCAGATTTTTCCTGGGTTAGTTAGACTGTAGTTGTGTGTGTGTGTGTGTGTGTGTGTGTGTGTGTGTGTGTGTGTGTGTGTGTGTGTGTGTGTGTGTATGTGTGTGTGTGTGTGTGTGTGTGTGTGATAGAGACAGGGAGGGAGGTAGAGTGCATGCGTGCCTGTGTGCGTGCATGCGTGCGTGCGTGCGCACCTCCTGTGTGTGTGTGCGCGCACGAGCGTGGGAGCGTGTGTGTGTGTAAGAGAGAATATGTGTGTGTGCATGCGCGCTCGTGCGCGCGCACGTATGCGTGTGCGTGTGCGTGTGCGTGTGTGTGTGTGTGTGTGTGTGTGAAGAGAGAGAGAGAGAGAGAGAGAGAGAGAGAGAGAGAGAGAGAGAGAGAGAGAGAGAGAGAGAGAGAGAGAGCAAACCTGGACAGATACGCATATTATTGGAGTTAGGTTTTTCACGTGTTGGATAGGGCACGAACCAGCGGATCAGACAGAATGTAGCGATATGGAAGCACTGTCACAGACTTGCTGCTTATGTTGATGTTATGGTTGTTGTGTCCCCCTGCCCCCATTTGCAATTGGATAAAGTGTTACGCAACAATTTATTGAATCCAAATGTAAAAATCACTTCATCATGTCGTGGATGCCATGCCATGCCGAAATTATGGGCAGAAGAAATGATACACTTTTCATGTCTGAAAACATGTATGAAAATGTGTGTTTTGTGCCCAGTCCCCTTCCCACTGTCCCCTTGTGAATGGGCTTAAAAAAGCTTTACACAATAAAAATATTGTCATTGTCATTGTCATTGTCATTCTCTCTCTCCTCTCTCCTCTCTCTTCTCTCTCTCTCTCTCTCTCTCTCTCTCTCTCTCTCTCTCTCTCTCCTCTCTCTCTCTCTCTCTCTCTCTCTCTCTCTCTCTCTCTCGGATAGCCTAGTGGTCAGAACATTGCGTGGCAATTTGAAGACCCGGGTTCGAATCTGGTCGAGGAGATTTTCCTCCTGGAGTTAACATCAGTGCTGACTCCACTCTCCCCACAAGTCCTTCGGATGAGACTTTAAACCGAGGCCCCGTGTGCGAACGCACGCAGAACATCTTGCGCACACGTTAAATCCTGTTCCGCTTTTCGTAAGAGTAGGCCATCGTGTGCCGGTGGGAACAGGTGACATTTACAAAACTGCATACACACGGGGACTGGATGTAAAAAAGCACAAGAGTGCTTATCCCATTATCCTCGATATAAAAGAATAAATCAAATCAATCAATCAATCTCCTCTCTCTCTCTCTCTCTCTCTCTCTCTCTCTCTCTCTCTCTCTCTCTCTCTCTCTCTCTCTCTCCTCTCTCTCTCTCTCTCTCTCTCTCTCTCTCCTCTCTCTCTCTCTCTCGCCTAGTGGTCAGAACATTGCGCTGGCAATTTGACGACCCGGGTTCGAGTCCGGTCGAGGAAATTTTTCTCCTGGAGTTAACATCAGTGCCGACTCCACTCTCCCCACAAGTCCTTCGGATGAGACTTTAAACCGAGGCCCCGTGTGCGAACTCACGCAGAACATCTTGCGCACACGTTAAATCCTGTTCCGCTTTTCGTAACAGTAGTCCATCGTGTGCCGGTGGGAACAGATGACAAGATTTACAAAAACTGCATACACACGGGGACCGGATGAAAAAAAGCACACTATTGCTTATTCTGTTATCCTCGATATAAAAGAATAAATAAATAATAAATAGATCTCTCTCTCTCTCTCTCTCTCTCTCTCTCTCTCTCTCTCTCTCTCTCTCTCCTCTCTCTCCTCTCTCTCTCTCTCATCTCTCTCTCTCTCTCTCTCTCTCTCTCTCCTCTCTCTCTCTCTCCTCTCTCTCCCTCCCTCGCTCTTCACTATATGTATCTTCCTCTTTCTCCTTTTTAAAATTTTAAACTTCCTTTTCTTTAAAGAAAGATTGTCTTGTCAGCATACGTTTTTACACATCAGATTATTGTGTTTGCCTATGACTATATTTTGTGTATGTGCGTGCACAAGTGTATGTGTGTGTATGTGCGTGTGTGTGTGTGTGCGTGCGTGCGTGCGTGCGTGTGTGTGTTTTGTGTGTGTGTGTGTGTGTGTGTGTGTGTTGTGTGTGTGTGTGTGAATATCCGTAGCTTTGGTGTCTCTATTCTCATTAGTTTGTTCTATACGAAAAAAAAAATCAAACCCTCATTCCAACGTCCTCCCTCATTACGAAAGCAAAGATCTAACAAACCAAGCTTCAAGAACAAAGAGCTTCCTCTCGACATAGCAGTTTATCATCGTGCTTGCTCTTGTAAAATGAGAAATGCAAAAGAAAGAAACAAAATAATGAAAAGACTGACTGACTGACTGACTGACTGACTGACTGACTGACTGACTGACTGACTGACTGACTGACTGACTGACTGACTGACTGACTGACTGACTAACTGATTGATTGACTGACTGACTACTGACTGACTGACTGACTGACTGACTGACTTAATAAATCAATTAATCAAGAATTATTAATGAATGAATGAATGAATGAATAAATGAATGTATGAATAAATGAACGAATGAATGTATGAATGAATGAATGAATGAATAAATGACTGACTGACTGACTGACTGCCTGACTGAATGAATGCAGCAGACAAGAAAATAAACTATGTAGAAACATTCAGTCAGTGTCTATACTTACAAAATGGAGCACAGCAATGCTGTTGAAGGGAGCCCAGAATGAGCATCAGCAGGTAGACAGCCTTCATCTCTGCCATCATCATCACTGCTCCTGCACCTTCACCACACAATACACATGTCTGGCTACACGCACCACTTTTTTTTAAAGAAAGAAAGTAACATTTACAGTCTTTTCCTTTAAGCTGCTTTAGATAGCATACATTAGAAACTATTTCAAGCATTGAAGACATAGCGAGCTTTAACTGACATATTTTGAAGATTCTGTCTTAAGCGGGTAGACTATGTCAGTTTATAGATAATCTGAATCATTTCTTCCTTTAGGAAAGTGGACATGAAGAAGGATGGAGTATGTTCAAAGCCATTGTTTTCCATGTTTCAACCCCACTCTGTGACCATGGTAGTGCAGAATGCCTGAAGACTACTCCATTGTTTTGTATTCTAAGGTTTGAGGAGGACATGAACATGTTTGTACAGAAAACGAATCCCGGAAAGTTACCTGTAAATTTTTCTGCTGTTTATGGACACATTCCATGATGCTCCTCACATATACTCTTTATATATGTGCCAATAATTACTTCCTATTCAAAGTATCTATCATTACATCATCTCAACACTTAATTATCTTCAGAATACCAATAGGAAAACGAATCATAAACTTTCACAATTACTCTCGATAATATCACATTCTGAACTTATAGTTTTGGATGATAACATGTCAGCGTCAGAAGATGATATAATACATAATATCCCAAATGAGTCTTTGATTTATGAAAACGTGTCACCAGATAGCATATGAAATTCAGAAGGCAAACTAAATTACAAATTAGCTTTCAACCTTAAAAGTCATCCACAGGTCCAACTTTGAACATTTACACCAAAATATCATTTAAAAATCAATATTAGTTTCGGAAAATTATGCATGTATTACAAAAAAAGTAATACCATTTTGAAAGCGAGCACAGCCACGAAATGTTAAAAAACCACTTTGGGTTATGAACACTACTTATAAGATAAACTATTCTTTTGAAAACATATTGCATGATACCTCATGTTTAAACTGGAATCTACAATGTATATTCTAAAGAATGTCACTACAGTACACACACATTTCAGAGATAAATCAACGGTGTTTACCAGATCACGAAACCGAGGAGACCGAATGCAACCTCTCTCAACAAAAGTAGCACAAAAAGTGAGCTTCCAACAATCTTCCTCTTGCTATGAAGAGAAGTACTGATACAATCCAGTCTGCAGCTAAACTACAAAGGTAACAAACCAGGACATTGAAACAATCATCCTTTTCTTTAGAAGTGTATCAAGGCATTGTGATTCACTATCATAAATAGATTTTCTATAAACCACTAACAATGTATACATATGTTCTATCAGCAGGCTGAAGAAAGAATGGGTCTGTTGGGAACAAAGAAATCAGTTATGATATTTTTGTAACAGAAACAAAAATCCCAAAGCACATGCGCACACTTAAACACACATGCACACACACACATACACACACAGACACACACACAGACACACAGACACACACACACTCACACCACACACACACACACACACACACACACACACACACACACACACACACACACACACACACACACACACACACACACACACACACACACACACACACACACACACACACACGCACACACACACACACACAGCGCACACACACACACACACAACACACACACACACACCACACACACACACACACACACACACACACACACACACACACACACACACACACAC
>CM060332.1:56764751-56767251 GCA_030674155.1 Stramonita haemastoma | reverse complement strand
TCTGGCATCATTTTCATCTTTCTCTCTTTTGATTCATGACCTCAGTACCACATTCATTCTGCTCCCTACAGAAGTGTCGGAAGGCTGAAGCAGAGAGGAGGAGTTGTGTTTGAGGCAGTGTGTGAACTCCAGGCTGAAGTCTGTGTGTAGCTCTGCTGACACTGCTGTCTCACCACCCTTCAACAGAAATCACCGAATGAGTCCTGAGTAAAGCCAGACCCCTTGGCAGTGAGGTCTTCTCTGTGGATAGAGGTGGTGATGTGGTCAGTGTGTCTGCTGCCTTGTTTGTTGGTGATATGGTCAGTGTGTCTGCTGCCTTGTTTGTTGGTGATATGGTCAGTGTGTCTGCTGCCTTGTTTGTTTGTTGGTGATATGGTCAGTGTGTCTACTGCCTTGATTGTTTGTTGGTGATATGGTCAGTGTGTCTGCTGCCTTGTTTGTTTGTTGGTGATATGGTCAGTGTGTCTGCTGCCTTGTTTGTTGGTGATATGGTCAGTGTGTCTACTGCCTTGTTTGTTGGTGATATGGTCAGTGTGTCTACTGCCTTGTTTGTTGGTGATATGGTCAGTGTGTCTACTGTCTTGTTTGTTGGTGATGTGGTCAGTGTGTCTACTGCCTTGTTTGTTGGTGATATGGTCAGTGTGTCTACTGCCTTGTTTGTTTGTTGGTGATATGGTCAGTGTGTCTACTGCCTTGTTTGTTGGTGACATGGGTAGTGTGCATTTACTGTTTTGATATAGCACATCATTTCCATGGCTTTTATTTTGTTTTTCATACACACACAGACACACACACAGACACACACACACACACACACACACACACACACACACACACACACACACACACACAAAACACACACACACACACACACACACATTTACTCACACACCTGTGCCTTAAAGAGGAAGGATGGAATAGTGAGGTGACAGAGTTAAATGGAGGAGGAGAGAAAACGCAGGTTATACTACTATAGGGAGGACCAAGACAACAGCGGGATGGGAAGAACACATTGTCAGAAATACAGGCCTACCTCCTCTTCGCCGTTCATTCCGAAGGCGACAGATGAAAGCCCCGATCACCGTGACGACAGAGCTGATGGAGAGAAGTGATGACAACACGATGGCTGCAGTGGCACTTGTGCGCTTTGACCGTTTGGTTCTTGTGACGATTACCGGTTCTGCACTTGTGATGTTTGACGGTTCCGTGCTTGTGACGTCAGAGGGTTCTGTGCTTGTGAAGTCTGACGATTCTGTGCTTGTGACGTCAGAGGGTTCTGTGCTTGTGACATCTGGTGGTTCTGTGCTTGTGACGTTTGGTGGTTCTGTGCTTGTGACGTCTGGTGGTTCTGTGCTTGTGACGTCTGATGGTTCTGCACTTGTGACGTCTTTCGGTTCTGTATTCAAACATAAATAGATAGCCAGATTGATTGACAGTTATGTAGGTATTTAGGTAGGTAAGATGGTAGATGGGTAGTCCCGTGTGTGAATGCACGCAGAACATCTTGCGCACATGTTAGATCCTGTTCCGCTTTTCGGACGAGTAGGCCATTGTGTGTCGTTGGGAACAGATGACAAAATTGACAAAATTGCATACACACAGGGACTGGATATAAAAAGCAGATGAGTGCTTATTCCATTATCCTCGATATAAAAGAATAAATAAATGAATAAATAAGATAGGTAAGTAGGTAGGCAAGTAAAATAGTATGTATGCAAGTAGTGTAGAGGATTGGTTGAAAGTTAGGTAGATAGTTAGGTAGGTAGGTAGATAGGTAGGGAGTTAGGTAGGTAGGTAGGTAGATAAATAGGTAGTTAGATAAGTAGGTAGGTAGGTAGGTAGGTAGTCAGAATAGTATGTTGTTTAGGTATATGTACGCACATGTAAGTGCATGTGTTTCTCTCTGTGTGTTAGTGAGTGATTGAATGAGTGAGTGTGTGTGTGTGTGTGTGTGTGTGTGTGTGTGTGTGTGTGTGTGTTTGTGTGTGCGTGCGTGCATGCGTGCGTGTGTGATCATTACAGACAACACTGACACTGAAGTGATCATCAGAGACAACACTGAAGTGATCATTACAGACAACACTGAAGTGATCATCACAGACAACACTGAAGTGATCATCACAGACAACACTGAACACTGAAGTGATCATTACAGAAAACACTGAAGTGATCATTACAGACAACACTGAAGTGATCATCACAGACAACACTGAACACTGAGATGATCATTACAGACAACACTGAACACTGAAGTGATCATTACAGACAACACTGAAGTGATCATCACAGACAACAGTGAAGTGATCATTACAGACAACACTGAAGTGATCATCACAGACAACACTGAAGTGATCA
This sequence comes from Stramonita haemastoma, assembly GCA_030674155.1. Lineage (NCBI taxonomy): Eukaryota > Metazoa > Mollusca > Gastropoda > Neogastropoda > Muricidae > Stramonita > Stramonita haemastoma. Next base: position 56,764,896 of record CM060332.1, on the reverse strand, counting down.
TCACAGACAACACTGAAGTGATCATCACAGACAACACTGAAGTGATCATCACAGACAACACTGAACACTACTGAAGTCACCCAGCAGCAGTGCCAGGCCTCATCTGGATGATGGCCTCACAGCGGCCTGACAGTGACAACTTCCC
>CM060332.1:56758995-56761495 GCA_030674155.1 Stramonita haemastoma | reverse complement strand
ATATATAATAAAGAGTGGGGTAGGAGAGAAAGAAATAGATAGATAGATAGATAGATAGATAGATAGATAGATAGATAGATAGATAGATAGATAGATAGATAGATAGATAGATAGATAGATAGATAGATAGATAGATAGATAGATAGATAGATAGATAGATAAAGAGAGAGAGAGAGAGACAGATAGATAGATAGATAGATAGATATATAGATAGAGAGATAGAGAGATAGAGTGATAGAGAGAGAGAGAGACAGATAGATAGATAGATAGATAGATAGATAGATAGATAGATAGATAGATAGATAGATAGATAGATAGATAGATAGATAGATAGATAGATAGATAGATAGATAGATAGATAGATAGAGAGAGAGAGAGAGAGAGACAGAGACAAGAGACAAGAGACAAGAGACAAGAGACAGAGACGGAGACAGACAGATAGACAGACATACAGACAGACAGACAAAGACAGATGGACAGACAGGACAAATTCATGAACAGATACAGGAAGAAGGCAAGAGACATAGACAGTACATTGAAATATACATCACATACATAAAACTATTCTCAGGCATTTTTTTTTTTAATCCATATTGTTGTCGCACTATTGGTCTGTTTCAGGCACACCATTCAAAGAGATCTTTACTGTGAAGAGAAACTCAGTGCTGGTGTTTCCTGTTTCCACACAAAATGCTTCCTGCTTCCCAGTGAAGGAGTGTGCATCACTGCTGGCCCATGATTTCTATACTTCATCAAGGATATACTGCCCACAGATCATCAGGAAGAACTGTTTTTGGTCCCCTCTTCCCACCAACTGTTCTTATGACCCTGCTGCTAACGTTTTTAACGTGCGGTTACCTACCCACCAGGATCAACTCTTGGACATAATCACTACCGTGGACGGAGTCTTTGATGAATGGATTGGGATGATACAGATTCATGTCACAGGTAGTGTGGTACCAGCTTCTGTCTGTTTTTCTGTGTGTCTGTATGTCTGTTTCTTTCTCTGTTTTCATCTGTCTGTCCCTCTTCCATCCCTTCTTTTACTCTCTGTAAATGTTTCTCTTGTTTCTGTCCGTCTGTCTGTCTGTCTGTCTGTCGAACAATATGTGTGTGCACGCGCGCGTGCGTGGGTTCGTGCGTGCGCGCGAGCGCGCGCGCGCGCGCGCGTGTGTGTGTGTGTGTGTGTGTGTGTGTGTGTGTGTGTGTGTGTGTGTGTGTGTGCGTGCGTGCGTGCGTGCGTGTATGCATGCGTGCGTGTATGTATGTATGTATGTATGTATGTATGTATGTATGTATGTATGTATGTATGTATGTATGTATTTTTTAATTTTAATTACATGGAATTTGTATAGCGCTATCTCTTGTAAAGACAAATCAAAGCGCTTGCATTTGACCTACAGAGCCACAGATCATGCTGCCACCAGGCGCAAAGATCCCCAACTCCAACTCCCTGATTTTTCCTCAGGATGGTGTCTAAACACGACACCTGTGTGCATGCTGGTTTGTTATAATTTTGTCATCCGCTCCTACCGGCACACGATGGCCTACTCTTCCGAAAGGTGGAACGGGGTTTTAACGTGTGCGCAAGATGTTCTGCGTGCATTCGCACACGGGGCCTCGGTTTCGAGTCTCATCCGAATGACTTATGTATGTATGTATAGATAGATAGAGAGAGAGAGAGAGAGAGACAGATAGATAGATAGATGTATGTATGTATGTATGTATGTATGTATGTATGTATGTATGTATGTATGTATGTATGTATGTATGTATGTATGTATGTATGTATGTATGTATGTATGTATGTGAATGGGAGAGGAGAGAGAGAGAGAGAGAGAGAGAGAGAGAGAGAGAGAGAGAGAGAGAGAGAGAGAGAGAGAGAGAGAGAGAGAGAGAGAGAGAGAGAGAGAGAGAGAGAGAGAGAGAGAGAGAGAGAGAGAGAGAGAGAGAGAGAGAGAGAGTGCGTAAAGAAGAAGAAGAAGACAACAAAAAGACAGGAACTAAGTTGTAAGACCAAGACTGGGACGACAGTTTTTTTTTCTTCGTTGCCCGACAGCTTACTTCGATAAGGATTCAATGTGTTGTCATGGCCATGTTTCACACGTCCTGTCATGACATACATTAGCGTCATCCAGCCCTGTGAGACACAAGCATCTTAAGGCTGGGGTTCAATACTGTGTACAACAGTTGGAAACTCACCCCTGTAAAAAGGATAACAGTCGACTATGTGATCCTAGTCTTCCAAGAGAGCCCACAATGAACCCACTGCTGGTTAAAATCCAGCCAGACATCACGAACCCATAACGCAAGCTTCATTTACTGGCAGACGAACGTTTTTACCCCTACAGTAGCGTTTTCTACTGGCAAAGTAGCGTATTTTTTATGAGGTGAGCTTGTATAGTGCTTTTTTTTTATCCATAAAGCAAGTTTGCTTGAGCCACAAGTCAACTGTTCTTGTTGATGCCCATAAAGTAAAAAGGTAAAAAGGTAAAGGTGT
>CM060332.1:56743995-56746495 GCA_030674155.1 Stramonita haemastoma | reverse complement strand
CTCACACTGTGCGTGCGTGCGTACAGTGTGTATGTGTGTGTGTGTGTGTGCGCGTGCATGTGTAGACAATACTCCCATAGTCACATAGTCAGTCTGACAGTGTCACCCACACAAAGATTGTGAGCATCATCACACCCCTGCAACAGCAGCAGCCTCCCATCTATACTCTGGCTCTCAAAGCTCTGATGCAACAAACTCATCGCAAATATTAAAGAGAGAGAAGAAAAAACAATCTAAAACCTTAATCAAAGGACCAGGACAAAACTAATGAGGCCACTGAACCTTAGACACATTCCATTTGGAGCGTGACATGCCAGCCAGTTGTCATGGGGACGCAGCATGCTGACAGGCTGAACAGGAGGCTGTCTGTCATGACACGTTCTGCTGGTGTCGTGTCAACCAGCCCTGTGAGAATCCACTGTCCTGCTGGTTGATGATGATTCGGGTGACACTTGTACACTCATCCCTGTAAGGTAGATGACGCTCAACAATGTGGTTCTAGTGTTCTGAATACGTTCAGAATACACTCATTTTTAAGCCACCGCTGTAGTCGAGTGGTTAAGGCGTTGGACTCGTAATCTAAAGGTTGCGGGTTTGATCCTAGCTTTCGGCTATGGCTTTGTGCCCTTGGAAAAGGCACTTTACGGCTATTTTCTCACCCCACCCAGGTGTAAAAGGGGTACCAACCTTGTGTTGGGAGTTAACCCTGCGATAGACTGGAGTCCTATCCAGGGGGGAGTCTATGACTCTCAGTCGCTTAACGCCACAGAAACCGGGATAAGCACCGGCCTGATGAGCCTTAGGCTCGGGACAGACTTTAACTTTTAAACTCATTTTTAGGGTAGGAGGTGGCCAGAGCGCACATACATATCAAGCAGGACGGGATAGCTTGGTGGTTAGAGTGTTGCCATAACGCTTGTAATCTGCTGACCTGGATTCGAACCCCTTCCAGGAGATCTTTCCCCTCAGAGTTAACATCAGCGCAGACACAACTCCCACAGAAAGCCTCCAAATGAGACTATAAACTAAAGTTCCCGTGTGTCAACGCACACACAACATCTTGCACACACGTTAAAACCCGTTCTGCTTTATGGAAGAGTAGGTCATAGTTTGTCTGAGGGAACGGGTGACAAAATTGCGGAAACCGCATACACATGGGGACTGGTCGCAAAAAAAAAATGCATCCCAGAGTATAGTTCATTATCTGTGAAATATAAGAGTAAATGAAAAAGCCAGCGTTTTGTGTGGTGGCATTTCTATTGATGACTGGATGGTCAGGAGTTGTGTGCCCTTACTACTGCACCACAACAGTTGGTAGACCTGAATTTTTGAATTTTTAAAAAAATATCTGGGACAGTGCATCATCTCGACAAAAATCAGTACAGGAGGAAATGCTTCCAGCAAAGCCCTGTAGCCATGACTGATGAGAAAAATCACAAGGGGGCTGGTGTGGGAACCTCAGGACTCTGCTCAAAGGTTTCTCTGATATTAAACAAACATGTGATGAAAAGCTTGAACAGAAGCAAAGTTTCTTACTGAGTTTTTTTTTCATTTTTTGTTTTGAGTTCTTAAATCTGTCTCTAGTTTGCCTTATAAACAAATTTCTGTATGACAGAACCGTCTATTACAGGTATGGACAAACAGGGCATTACAAGTGCAGGACCATCTGACGTCACAAGTGGACAGCCTTCAGATGTCACCAGTAACCAACCCCTAAACGTCACAAGTTCCAAACTATCGGGTTTCACTAGCTCAGAACCGTCTGACGTCATAAGCAGAGAGCCGTCACACGTCACAAAGTCGGAACCACCACGCGTCAGCAGTAGAAACCCGTCACACGTGACAAGTGCAGAAGCGTCAGTGGCCACAAGTGTTGCAGCAGTGATTGCAATCTTCTTGCTTCTCTTCCTTCCTTGTGGCGTCAGCTTGCTCGGGATGCTGATCTTTCGGCGTGTAGAGTAGAACCAGGGTTATGTCTCCTGTTGTTGATGCTGATGATTGTCTTAAGCTGTAGCTGTTTAAAACAGTGTTGTGTTTAACCCTTAGAATGTTGAATGCTTCCTACCAAGTATTGCTCTCTCATGATGTCTATTTGTGTATTAATCATTTCTGTTCATAACAAATGTTATGCAGCTGTAATCAGTGCTAAGATTCTGAAATGTTTTCTGCCAAAAAGAAAAGTCCACATTTATTATGTCTTTAGTATTTTGTGTACAAGTTATTTTTGTCTATAACAAATGTTACGTGTGCATGACTTTGTAATTAGTGCTAAGTGTTTGAACTGTTTTCTACACAACAACAAAATGTTCACACATGTCATAAGCATTTTGTGTAGAAGATATTCTTGTTTATAACTAAAATGAATCCACTACCTACCTACACTGAGCTTCAACACATCTATGCAGAACACAAATGACTCCTCGGGAAGTTGAATACATTATTCTAATGTGCTACATTGATAGAGATTTGTACAAAGGTGTGTGGCCATGTCCTGCTGCTT
>CM060332.1:56716495-56721495 GCA_030674155.1 Stramonita haemastoma | reverse complement strand
ACCATTAGTGATCACAGCATCACTACCATCATTATCATCATTAGAATTCACATCATCCCAACCAGCACTTCTTTCAGCAGTTCTACCATCTACATCCTCCTCCATAATCATCATCTTCAGCATTTACAACACCATCACCATCATCTTCACATCCACATCACCATCACCTTCAACATTTACATCACCATCACCATCATCCTCAACATTTACTTGACCATCACCATCATCCTCAGCATTTACATCACCATTACCATCATCTTCAACATTTATATCACCATCATCTTCAACATTTACATCACCATCATCTTCAGCATTTACATCATTATCAACTTTATCCTCAACATTTACATCATCATCATCCTCAGCATTTACTTCCCCATCATCTACATTTCCAACACCAGCATCATCATCTTCAACATTTCCATCACCATCGCCATCATCTTCAGCATTAACATCACCAACATCTTCAACATTTACATTACCATGTTTTTCAACATTTACATCACCATCATCTTCAACATTTACATCACCATCATTTCAGCATTTACATCACCATCACCATCATTTCAGCATTTACATCACCATCATCATCAGCATTTACATCACCATCATGTTCAGCATTTACATCACCATCACCATCATCTTCAACATTTACATCACCATCATGTTCAGCATTTACATCACCATCTCCATCATCTTCAACATTTTTATCATCATCATGTTCAGCATTAACATCCCCATCACCATCATCTTCAATGTTTACATCACCATAACAATTATCATCAGCATTTACATCAGCATCACCATCATCTTCAGCATTTACATCACCCTCATCTTCAGCATTTACATCTCCATCATCTTCAGCATGTACATCACCATCATCTCCAACCTTTACATCACCATCATCTTTAGCATTTACATTACCATGATTTTCAACATTTACATCACCATCATCTTCAACAATAACATCACCATCATCTTTAACATTTACATTTCCATGATTTTCAACATTTACATCACCATCATCTTCAACAATAACATCACCATCATCTTCAACATTTACATCACCATTACCTTCAACATTTACATCACCAACATGTTCAGCATTTACATCAGTATCACCATCATCTTCAGCATTTATATCACCCTCAACTTCAGCATTTACATCAGCATCACCATCATCTTCAGCATTTACATCGCCATCCTCTTCAGCATTTACATCACCATCATGTTCAGCATTTACATCAGCATCACCATCATTTCCAGCATTTACATCACTATCATCTCCAACATTTACATCACCATCATCTTTACCATTTACGTTACCATCATCTTCAACATTTACATCACCATCATCTTCAACATTTACATTACCATGATTTTCAACATTTACATCACCATCATCTTTTGCATTTACATCACCATCATCTTAAGCATTTATCTCCCCATCATCATCAGCATTTATATCACCATCATCTTCAGCATTTACATCACCAGCACCATCATCTTCAACATTCACATCACCAGCACCTTCAACATTTACATCGCGATCATGTTCAGCATTTGCATCACCATCACCATCATCTTCAGCTTTTACATCACCATCACCCTCAACATTTACATCACCATCACCTTCAGCATTTACATCACCAGCATCATCCTCTTCAACATTTGCATCACTATCATCTTCAACATTTATATCATCAGCACCATCATCTTCAACATTTACATCACCATCATCTTCAGCAATTACATCACTATCATCTTCAGCAATTACATCACTATCATTCCCAACTTTTGCATCACCATCATCTTCAACATTTACATCACCAGCACCATCATCTTCAACATTTACATCACCAGCACCATCCTCTTCGACATTTAGATCACCAGCACCAGCACCCTGAACATTTACATCACCATCATCTTCAACATTTACATCACCATCACCTTCAGCAATTACATCATCGACACCATCATCTTCAATATCCACATCGCCATCACCATCATCTTCAACATTTACATCGCCATCATCTTCAGCATTTACATCACCATCATCTTCAACATTCACTTCACCATCATCCTCAACATTTACATCACCATCATCTTCAGCATTTACATCACCATCATCTTCAGCATTTACATCACCAGCATCATCCTCTTCAACAATTGCATCACTATCATCTTCAGCATTTACATCAGCAGCAACATCATCTTCAGCATTTACATCATCAGCACCATCTTCTTCAACATTTACATCACCATCATCTTCAGCATTTGCATGACCATCATCTTCAGCATTTACATCACCAGCATCATCCTCTTCAACATTTGCATCACTATCATCTTCAACATTTATATCACCAGGACCATCATCTTCCACATTTGTATCAGCATCATCTTCAACATTTACATCACCAGCGCCATCATCTTCAGCATTTACATCACCATCACCTTCAACATTTACATCACCAACATCATCCTCTCCAACAATTACATTACCGGCACCATCAACATTACCACCACTAAGCCCACCATCCTCACCATGGTTACTACTATTAGAATGACCATCCGGCTGCACAACAGCCCACATGAAGATGGATTCTGATATGGTTTGATTTGTCTGTGCCGGCCTCCTTCATCAGAACACCCTCACCTGTCATTATACAGAGTGACAAAAACATAATAAGGGCAAGGAACGTCCAGTGCTCCAATAACAAATCAGAAAAGAGTCAAACAAAACTATCATATTGACATCCACATCCTTGCAATAACAGAATCTCCACTAATACATGTGAAAATCGACAAAAGTATTCTGCCAAGCCCAAATAGAATAACAAAAATTAAATGACACACCTCTTTCGTCTATTGACAGAATGGAAAAAAATACCGGGAGACACCATGCATCTGATGAGGATTTTTCACTTGCAACAAAACATGTAGAGGAAGTTGAGTTAATTTACCAAGGAACTTAGCTCTCAGATCAGAGTACATGGGGCAGTCAAATAAAAAAGTGTATTTCGTTTTCAGTCACTGACTTACAAAAAGGACAGGTTTTATCTTGCAAAGAGTCACTGTACCGATGTATATTTGCATTTAAAGGCAGGACGTTAACTCTAACCTGAGCAATGGCTACCCTGAAGCAATAAGTATCAACATCGTGTATGTATTTTTCGCTTTCAAAAATCATTTTAAAGGATCTATAACTTGCATATCTATACCGATCTCTAACTGTAGAAGTCCATTCCTGAATAGAAATATCAATAAGCCTTTGTTTAAACTGATTCAAAAATGCTTTGGTATCTCCGACACCTTGTAACAACCAAACAAAATGAAATCCTGTCTCACATAAAATTTCCCTGACTTTAGATACCCAACAAATTTTCCCAGTTCTATCTAGATCAAGAAGCATCTCGTATGCTTTATGGGGTAACCTTTCATTTTCCATTTGAATAAGTCTTAACCAATACCTTAAGACTGATACACAAGAGTTTACATAGAGAGGGTACCTTCCCAGATCACCATAGACCATCTTATTCGGAGTTCTGACTGGGACACCTTAAAATCTCTTACAAGCTAACATGTGAACTTTCTCTAAATGATCTAGCTTATTCAACCCCCAAATTTCAGATGAATAGAGTAAAACAGATTGAACTTTAGCATCAAATATTTTGAAAAAAGTATAAGCAGTCATTTCTTTAAATTTCTGAAAGGCTCTGTTTAATTGAATGGCTGCCTTTTTGCCTTTAACTACCAGATGTTCAGTACCTTTTTTCATACTAATCATCGTTGTAAAATTAAACCCTAAGTAACAATAATTATTTACAATATCAAGCTTTCTTCCATCAAACACCCATTTTTCACGTCAGCTTAAATAACCCCCTTTTCTGAAAACCATAATTTTAGTTTGTTCGGTATTTACGCTCAACTTCATTTCCTCACAGCATTTATGTAATATATTTAGTTGGTTTTGTAAGCCATGTGGACTTGATGACAATAAGGCCACATCATCAGCAAAAAGCAACATAAATAATTCCAAAAAGTCTGGCAGAATCTGGATACCATGCTTACCTTTAGCGTTCATATGGTCAGATAACTGATTTATAAATACGGAGAACAATGTAGGGCTTAACACGCAGCCTTGCCGTTCTCCAACAGGACAGTGAAAAAATTCTGTAAACTCATCATTTACACGCACACATGACAACAATGAAGAATACATTGATTTTAAGCACATTATAAACCTCCCTTTCACACCTTGTTTTTTCATACATTCCAAAAGTTTTCCATGTTGTACAGAGTCAAATGCTTTCCTAAAATCCACAAAAGCAACATAAAGTTTTTTTTTTCCTTTTTTTGAGTACATTTCTGAATAACTGCATATAAGTTAAATATCTGGTCGATTGTTGAATAACCTTTACGAAAACCTGCCTGAGTTTCCGAAATCATATTATTATATTCTAACCATTTATATAATCGTATGTTCAAAATTGTTGTAAAACATTTTAAGATAATACTTGATAACGATACTCCCCTATAATCATCTGTGTTATCACGATTTCCTTTTTTATGAATTGGAATTATTATCGCCTTAGACAACTCTATTGGGTATATACCAGATGAAAAAATAAAATTGAACATCTTTACCAAAAAAGCTATCACATCCCTACCGCCAAACTTTAACTTTTCAGCTGTTATACCATCTATTCCACTCGCTTTTCCCAATTTCAGCTTGCGTATTGCTTCTAAGACTTCTAATTCAGATGTGTCCCTATTTAAAATATGTCCAGTGTCATCTAATAAGTCTGCTGTAATGTTACTGTTATCATCAATTCCTTCATGACTTTGGAAAACATCTTTAAAATGAGTAAACCATTTCTCAGTACTAATACTAGTGTAAACTTTCTCTGAGTTTCCACAACCCATGCTTCTCACCTGACTCCAAAACCATGAAGAATCCTTTATGGTTTTCACTAAGGATTCAGCTTTTTGCTTTCTGT
>CM060332.1:56696495-56706495 GCA_030674155.1 Stramonita haemastoma | reverse complement strand
AATTTTACCAGGGTCAACCCCTCTATTGTCGTGGGTTCTTTTACGTGCGCTAAATAGTGATGTGTAACAAACGGGACCTCTGTTTATCGTCTCATCCGGAAGACTAGCGCCCAGACCACCACTCAGGGTCTTATGGATGGGGAAAAAGTTTTGGGCCCAAACGGGGTTCAAACCACCGCACACTCGGACCCAGACTTTTTGCTTTCTAGGCAAGGCCTGTAACCACCTAGTCCACGATTCACCATGTGTGTGTGTGTGTGTGTGTGTGTGTGTGTGTGTGTGTGTGTGTGTGTGTGTGTGTGTTGTATGTGTGTGTGTGTGTGTGTGTGTGTATGTGTGTGTATGTGTGTGTGTATGTGTGTGTGTGTGGATTTGTGTGTGTGTGGATGTGTGTGTGTGTTTGTGTGTGTGTTTGTGTGTGTGTGTGTGTGTGTGTGTGTCAGTGTGTGTGTGTGTGTGTTTGTGTGTGTGTGTGTGGATGTGTGTGTGTTTGTGTGTGTCTGTGTGTGTGTGTGTGTTTGTGTGTGTGTATGTGTGTGCGTGCACGTGTGTTTGAGTGTGCGCATGTGTTTAGGGATTTGTTTTGTTTCTGTTACAAAAATATCCTGGTTTCCTTTTTCACACCACGCCCATTCCATGTTCATCCTGCTTACAGAACGTAGGTGTCTATTGTTCATTATTTAAAAGAATTTTATTGTATGACAGTGAATCAGACCAGTGCCTTGATACACTTTTAAAGAAAAATATTATTTATCAATGTCCTAGTTTGTTGCCTTCTAGTTTAGCCTGCAGAGTGGTTGGTTGTATCATAGCAAGAGGAAGATTGTTGGAAGCTCAATTTTTGTGCTACTTGTGTTGAGAGAGGTTGCATTCGGTCTCCTCGGTTTCGTGATCTGGTAAACATCGTTGATTTATCTCTGAAATGTGTGTGTACTGTAGTGACATTCTCTAGAATATACATTGTAGATTCCAGTTTAAAGATGAGGTATTATGCAATATGTTTTCAAAAGAATAGTCTATCCTATGGCGTGTTCAAAATCCAAAGTGTTTTTTAACATTTCGTGGCTGTGCTCGCTTTAAAAATGGTATTACTTTTATTGTAAAACATGCATAACTTTTTCGAAAGTGATATTGATTTTTTGGATAATATTTTGGTGTAAATATTCAAAGTTGGACCTGTGGATAACTTTTAAGGTTAAAGGATAATTTGTAACTTAGTTTGCCTTCTGAATTTCATATGCTATTTGGTGACACATTTTCGTAAATCAAAGACTCATTTGGGATATGATTATGTCATCTTCTGAAGCTAACATGTTATCATCCAAAACTATAAGCTCAGAATGTGATATGATAGAGAGTAATTGTGAAAGTTTATGAATCGTTTTCCTATTGGTATTCTGAAGATAATTAAGAGTTGAAATGATGTAATGAAAGATACTTTGAATAGGAAGTAATTATCGGCACATCTATGGAGAGTATATGTGAGGAGCATCATGGAATGTGTCCATAAACAATACTCATTAGAAAAGTTTACAGGTAGTTTTCCGGGATTCGTTTTCTGTACAAACATGTACATATCTTCCTCAGACCTTAGAATACAAAACAATGGAGTAGTCTTCAGGCATTCTGCACTACCATGGTCACAGAGTGGGGTTGAAACATGGAAAACAATGGCTTTGAACATACTCCATCCTTCTTCATGTCCACTTTCCTCAAGGAAGTAATGATTCAGATTATCTATAAACTGACACAGTCTACCAGCTTAAGACAGAATCTTCAAAATACGCTAATCAAAGCTCACTATATCTTCAATGCGTGACATAGTTCCTACTATATTATAACTAAAACAGCTGAAAGGAAAACACTGTCTGGAAATGTTCTTTTGTTTGTTGTATAGAAGAAAATTATTTGGTGCTGTAGCCAGACCTGTGTATTGTGTGGTGAAGGTGCAGGAGCAGTGATGATGATGGCAGGGATGAAGGCTGTCTACCTGCTGATGCTCATTCTGGGCTCCCTTCAACATCATTGCTGTGCTGAGTCCTGTGAGTACAAGCAGACACTGGCTGTCAATGTTTCTACATAGTTTATTTTCTTGTGTCATTCACTCATTCATTCATTCATTCATTCATTCATTCATTCATTCATTCATTCATTCATCAATAGTTATTGATTGATTAATTAATTAATTAATTAATTAATTAATTAATTCAGTCAGTCAGTCAGTCAGCCAGCCAGTCAGTCAGTCAGTCAGTCAGTCAGTCAGTCAGTCAGTCAGTCTGCCAGTCAGTCAGTCAGTCAGTCTATTTCCTTATTTTGTTTCTTTCTTTTGCATTTTTCATTTTACAAGAGCAAGCACAATAATAAACTGCTATGTCGAGAGGAAGCTCTTTGTTCTTGAAGCTGGGTTTGTTAGATCTTTGTTTTTCGTACTGAGGAAGGACGTTGGGATGAGGGTTTGATTTTTTTTCGTAAAGAACAAAATAATATGAATAGAGACACCAAAACTACGGATATTTACACACACACACACACACACACACACACACACACACGCACGCACGCACGCACACACACACGCATGCACGCACACACACGCACGCACGCACACACACACACACACACACACACACACACACACACACACACACACACACACACACACACTTGTGCACATACACAAAATATAGTCGTAGGCAAACCAAAATGCTGATGTGTAACAGCGTATATGGACAGGATGACACTATTCTTTATAAGAAGGGGAAGTTCACAAAATAGAGAAAGAGGAAGATATATATATATATATATATATATATATATATATATATATATATACATATATATATATATATATATATATATAAAGAGTGGGGTAGGAGAGAGAGAGAGACAGACAGACAGACAGACAGACAGACAGACAGACAGACACACAGACAGAGACAGAGATAGACACACAGACACACAGACAGATTCATGTGCAGATACAGAAAGATAGTAAGAGGCAGAGACAGTACATTTAAATATACATCTGAAACTTAAAACTATTCTAAAGGATGTTTTATCAATATTCTGTGTCACACTACTGGTCTGTTTCAGGCACACCATTCTTAAAGGACTTTGAAGTGGAGAAAAACAGTGTACTGTTATTTCCTGTTTCCACACAAAATTCTCCCTGCTTCCCAGTGAAGGAGTGTGCATCATTGCTGGTCAGGAATAGGCGTACTTCATCAACGATATTCTGCCCACAGATCATCAGGAAGAACTGTTCTTGGTCCCCTTTTCCCACCAACTGTTCTTATGACCCTGCTGCTCACGTTTTTATCGTGCAGTTACCTACCCACCAGGATCAAAGGTTGTACATAGTCTCTACCGTGGACGGAGTCTTTGATGATTGGATTGGGGTGATAAAGATTCGTGTCACAGGTAGTGTGGTGCCAGCTTCTGTCTGTTTTTCTCTGTGTCTGTATGTCTGTTTCTTTCTATGTCTTCATCTGTCTGTCCCTCTTCCATCCCTTCTTTTACTTTTTGTGAATGTTTCTCTTGTTACAATCAGTCAGTCAGTCAGCAGTCAGTCAGTCAGTCAGTCAGTCAGTCAGTCAGTGTTTGTGCATGTGTGTATGTGTGTATATGTGTATGTGTGTATGTGTGTATGTGTGTATGTGTGTATGTGTGTATGTATGTATGTATGTATGTATGTATGTATGTATGTATGTATGTATGCGTGTGTGCGTGCGTGCGTGCGTCCGTGCGTGTGTGTGTTTGTGTGTTTGTGTGTTTGTGTGTGGTATGTATGTATGTATGTATGTATGTATGTATGTATGTATGTATGTATCTTTGTATGTATGTATGTAGGTATGTATGTATGTATGTATGTATGTATGTATGTATGTATGTATGTATGTGTGTGTGTGTGTGTGTGTGTGTGTGTGTGTGTGTGTGTGTGTGTGTGTTGTGTATGTATGTATGTATGTATGTATGTATGTATGTATGTATGTATGTATGTATGTATGTATGTATGTATGTATGTATGTATGTATGTGTGTGTGTGTGTGTGTGTGTGTGTGTATGAGAGAGAGTTTGGCAGAGACAGACAGTCAGACAGACAGACAGAGACAGAGACACAGAGAGAGAGCCAGAGAGAGAGAGAGAAAGAGCGAGAGAAATAGAGAGAGAGCGAGAGAGAGAGAGACAGAGAGAGACAGACAGACAGATAGGTAGACAGAGAGAAAGAGATAGAGAGCTCACGAACTCAAGAGTTTAATTTTATAGGCCATTCAACCCGTCACTCATCCATAAGTAATCATGTATGACTGAATGCTTTGAATACAACATTCTTCTAATACAAAAGCACAATTTGAAAGCAACATCAATTACTCATAGGAATCAACAAAAGGTTTCATAATGATTTTACGGACGTTTGATGGGATGATAAAAATATCTGACAAGATCATGGATACAAGCACCGTCTTCAATTTATCTTTAAAATGAAGTTAGCGATGGATGCATACTATTTTTCCCTGGCATAAATTTTACTCGTAAGTCACTTAGAACATTACAATAAAAGAGAAAATGCAGTGTGGTTTCTATAGCATTGTGACAAAATGAACACTGAAGATCTTGCTCAGATGTAGCAGCGTAGGGTGTTCTGTGCGTCTGTACCACCTACATGCATATTCTTTTACTTACCTACTTACTTATTTATTTGTTCGTTTATATCGAGCATAATGGAATAAACACCCATGTGCTTTTTGATATCCAGTCCCTGTGTGTATGCAATTTTGTCAATTTTGTCATCTGTTCCCAAAGGCACACAATGGCCTACTCGTTCGAAAAGCGGAACAAGATCTAACATGTGCGCAAGATGTTCTGAATACGTTCGTAGATGGGACTACCCATCTACCATCTCACCTACCTAAATACCTACGTAACTGTCAATCAATCTAGCTATCTATTTATGTTTAAATGTAGAACCGTCACACGTCGCAAGTGCAGAACCGAAAGACGTCACAAGCACAGAACCACCAGACGTCACAAGTGCTGAACCATCAGACGTCACAAGTGCTGAACCATCAGACGTCACAAGCACAAAACCACCAGACGTCACAAGCACAGAACCCTCAGACGTCACAAGCACGGAATCGTCAAACATCACAAGTGCAGAACCGGTAATCGTCACAAGAGCCAAACCGTCAAAGCGCACAAGTGCCACAGCAGCCATCGTGTTGTCATCCCTTCTCTCCATCAGCTCTGTCGTCACGGTGATCGGAGTTTTCATCTGTCGCCTTCGGAATGAACGGCGAAGAGGAGGTAGGCCTGTATTTCTGACAATGTGTTCTTCCCATCCCGCTGTTGTCTTGGTCCTCCCTATAGTAGTATTACCTGCGTTTTCTCTCCTCCCCCCCCCCCCAACTCTGTTACCTCACTATTCCATCCTATTTCTTTAAGGCAAAGGTTTGTGAGTGAGTATGTGTGTGCTTGTTTTTTTGGTGTGTGTGTGTGTGTGTGTGTGTGTGTCTGTGTGTCTGTGTGTCTGTGTGGTGTGTGTGTGTGTAAAAACAAAACCAAAGCTGTGGAAATGATGTGCTATATCAAAACAGTAAATGTACACTACCAATGTCACCAACAAACAAGCAGCAGACACACGGACCATATCACCAACAAACAAGGCAGCAGACACACTGACCATATCACCAACAAACAAGGCAGTAGACACACTGACCATATCACCAACAAACAAGGCAGCAGACACACTGACCATATCACCAAAAACAAGCAACACATGCCATCACCAACAAACAAGGCAGTAGACACACTGACCAATCACCAACAAACAAGGCAGCAGACACACTGACCAATCACCAACAAACAACAAGGCAGTAGACACACTGACCATATCACCAACAAACAAGGCAGTAGACACACTGACCACATCACCAACAAACAAGGCAGTAGACACACTGACCATATCACCAACAAACAAACAAGGCAGTAGACACACTGACCATATCACCAACAAACAAGGCAGTAGACACACTGACCATATCACCACAACAAACAAGGCAGTAGACACACTGACCACATCACCAACAAACAAGGCAGTAGACACACTGACCATATCACCAACAACAAACAAGGCAGTAGACACACTGACCTACATCACCAACAAACAAGGCAGTAGACACACTGACCAATCACCAACAAACAAACAAGGCAGTAGACACACTGACCATATCACCAACAAACAAACAAGGCAGTAGACACACTGACCATATCACCAACAAACAAACAAGGCAGTAGACACACTGACCTACATCACCAACAAACAAGGCAGTAGACACACTGACCATATCACCAACAAACAAACAAGGCAGTAGACACACTGACTACATCACCAACAAACAAGGCAGTAGACACACTGACTACATCACCAACAAACAAGGCAGTAGACACACTGACCATATCACCAACAAACAAACAAGGCAGTAGACACACTGACTACATCACCAACAAACAAGGCAGTAGACACACTGACCACATCACCAACAAACAAGGCAGTAGACACACTGACCATATCACCAACAAACAAACAAGGCAGTAGACACACTGACTACATCACCAACAAACAAGGCAGTAGACACACTGACCACATCACCAACAAACAAGGCAGTAGACACACTGACCATATCACCAACAAACAAACAAGGCAGTAGACACACTGACTACATCACCAACAAACAAGGCAGCAGACACACTGACCACATCACCACGTCTATCCACAGAGAAGACCTCACTGCCAAGGGGTCTGGCTTTACTCAGGACTCATTCGGTGATTTCTGTTGCAGGGT
Source organism: Stramonita haemastoma (assembly GCA_030674155.1). NCBI lineage: Eukaryota > Metazoa > Mollusca > Gastropoda > Neogastropoda > Muricidae > Stramonita > Stramonita haemastoma. The sequence goes on along the minus strand of CM060332.1, from coordinate 56,699,653 downwards.
GGTGAGGCAGCAGTGTCAGCAGAGCTACACACAGACTTCAGCCTGGAGTTCACACACTGCCTCAAACACAACTCCTCCTCTCTGCTTCAGCCTTCCGACACTTCTGTAGGGAGCAGAATGAATGTGGTACTGAGGTCATGAAGCAAAAGAGAGAATGATGAAAATGATGCCAGAAGGAAATGTGTACTACATAGATTGCATTATCATGTAAAATACGATATGGACAAAAATAAGGCCGTATGTAAAATACACAGTAAAAGAATGAACTCTGTAAAAATGTAAAGCACAGCGTGCAAATCCAGCATAACTCAGTCAAGTGTCCATTCCTTAGTACTGAAATTAGCCCCTTCCTTTTATCAAGTGTCGTGAGTTTCTGCTATAATTAGCACCAGCTGGGATGGAATGGAGAGCAGCTGAGAGGAGCTGAATGTGGGGGAAGCTGACAGCTGTGAAAGGACATTGAAGAAAACTTCTGTAAAAATTATTGTTGCTTTAGAAAAAGTCTTCAGTGACATAAAAACAGAATGCACAAATACTCGCTTTTGTTGGTACTCAGTTTTACAGGACATGTTTACACACAGCAATAAAACGCCTAGGTGTGCCAAGTGGGAAAACTGTGATCTTACTGTTATTGAGAACGTAGGTTTGTATGTCTTTATAAATGTCTCTCTGGAAAGATAAAATATTTGAGACCATGATCAAATGTAAAGTAAAAGTGTTATCAAATTATCAAAAGCTAGAAGTGCATTATGCTTTTAACCTTTTGAAAGTTACAGAAATGATTTGTTACCTATTTGTACAGAACCAGATTTATGTTGCTTAAAGACTGTTCCTGCTACTTTTTGTTGTAATAATGGATTGTTGCACTGTTGATTCCTGCAAGGGATGAATTTGTTAAACTATTAAAGTTTGTACTTCTAAAAAAAATATCTGTGTGTGTGCACGCGCGAGTGTTTATGTGTGTGTTTGTGTGTGTGTATGTGTGTGTGTGTGTGTCACTGTGTCTGCGTCTGTGTCTGTTTCTGTGTCTTTCTGTGTCTGTCAGTGTCTTTGTTCATTTTTCTGTCTGTCTGTTTGTTTTTCTGTGCATGTATGTTTGTATTCATCCATTGCTCCATGTCAGTTTCATGTCTCAGAGTGCAAATGCACTGTTCTGTGTGTGATTTCCTTTCTGTGAGTCTGTAGCTTTGTGATACTTCCTCTGAGTGGTTTACACAGACTTACACACAAACACACACATGCACACACACTAACACACACACACACTAGCACATACACACACACACTAACACACATACATATACACACACACTAACACAAACACACAGAGACACACAGACATACACACAGACACACACTAACACACAAACACATACATACATACACATACACATCCACACACACACACACACATACACACACACATACACACACATAAACACACACACACACATACATACACACACATCCATACAAACACTCACAACACACACACACACACACTCTGTCTCTCTGTCTCTGTCTCTCTGTCTCTGTCTTTCTGTCTCTGTCTCTCTGTCTCTCTGTCTCTCTCTCTCTGTCTCTCTCTTTGTCTCTCTCTGTCTCTCTGTCTCTCTGTCTCTCTGTCTCTCTGTCTCTCTCTCTCTCTTTCTCTCTCTCTCTCTCTCTCTCTCTCTCTCTCTCTCTCTCTCTCTCTCTCTCTCTCTCTCTCTCTCTCTCTCTCTCTCTCTCTCTCTCTCTTCTCTCTCTCTCTCTCTCTCTCTCTCTCTCTCTCTCTCTCTCTCTCTCTCTTGTGATACTGACGATAATGAGAATGATGGAGATGATAACGAGAACAATGATGATGACAACAATGACGACGATAATGACTGAGACCTTCACACCCAGGATGATGTGATGATGATGATGATGATGATGATGATGATGATGATGATGATGATGATGATGATGATGATGATGATGATGATGATGATGATGAGCTCACACAGTTCCCTGAGGTTGATTGTACGGCTTCCTTTTAGTGCCATGCTCATAAATTCTTCCTGTACAAAAGGAAAAGAAACAATTTTCAACAAGTATTCTGAACAAGGAAACATTTTTGTGTAATATTATTAGATCAGACAGAGATTTATTTATTGCTATTTATTTATTTTATTCTTTTATATTGAGGATAATGGAATAAGTGCTCATATGCTTTTTATACGTCCAGGCCCCGTGTGTATGGAGTTTTGTAAAAGATTTTATGTTCCCACCGACACACAATTGCCTATTCTGTCGAAAAGCGGAACAGGATTTAACGTGAAAAGATGTCCTACTTGCGTTCGCACACGGTGCCTCAGTTGCTAGTCTCATCCGAAGGACTTTTGGGGAGAGTGGAGTCAGCACTGATGCTAACCCCAGGAAAATAATATCGCCCTGCACGGGATTGCGAGATTGGTCAGATTGCGAGCACAATGTTCTAGCCACAAGGCGAGAGAGAGAGAGAGAGACACTGACACTGACACTGACACTGACACTGACACTGACACATATTTATTGAATAGGCCATAGCCCCTTTCAATGGGGGAATATAACATCAAAAACTCTTCCTTGGTATTTTGTCAAAACAACCCAAAGAATCCAAATGTCTGATATTTTTTTCCAGAGCAAACTATGTTTCTATTGATCACACATACATACACTGTATCATTTGACAAGTGTTTCTTAGTCTTCCTTCAAAGCATGAGATCGAAGTTTGAAAGCATGGAATAAAAATCTAGCACAATCAAAAATTTGTTCTTCTTGAAATTTCATGAAAAAATTAAGATTTCCAAAGTTCACAGCATTTTTTAAATATTTTGTTCTTACATCTTTGTACTTTGGACATTCAAAAATAAAGTGACTTTCTGTTTCCAGAGTCTTGATGCAGAATGGACATTCCAACTGTTCTTCATTTTTAGAGTAACGATATTTATGTACATTAATCTGCGACACTCCCATCCGAAACTGAGCAACTGCATTCCGATACATGTTCATCCACAAATTGTCTATGTACTTTTCTTTCCCAAAATATGTCTTATACAGTCTATATACTGAAAACCTACTGCTGTTTTCTACATGGTCAAGCCACCTAAAACAGAATGAACTCTGCAGTCTTTCTCTAAGTTCTCTGAAAAATA
>CM060332.1:56683995-56686495 GCA_030674155.1 Stramonita haemastoma | reverse complement strand
GTCTGTGATGGTCACTTCAGTGTTGTCTGTGATGATCACTTCAGTGTTTCGTGTTGTCTGTGATGATCACTTCAGTGTTGTCTGTAATGATCACTTCAGTGTTGTCTGTAATGATCACTTCAGTGTTGTCTGTAATGATCACTTCGGTGTTATCTGTAATGATCACTTCAGTGTTGTCTGTAATGATCACTACGGTGTTGTCTGTAATAATCACTTCGGTGTTGTCTGTGATGATCACTTCAGTGTTGTCTGTGATGATCACTTCAGTGTTGTCTGTGATGATCAGTTCAGTGTTGTCTGTGATGATCACTTCAGTGTTGTCTGTGATGATCACTTCAATGTTGTCTGTGATGATCACTTTAGTGTTGTCTGTGATGATCACTTCAGTGTTGTCTGTAATGATCACTTCAGTGTTGTCTGTAATGATCACTTCAGTATTCAATGCTGTCTGTAATGATCACTTCAGTGTTGTCTGTGATGATCACTTCAGTGTTGTCTGTGATGATCACTTCAGTGTTGTCTGTGTTGTCTGTGATGATCACTTCAGTGTTCAGTGTTGCCTGTAATGATTGCACACGCACGTATGCATGCACGCACGCACGCACACACACACAGAGAAGAAAACACAAATGCATCACACATGTGTACGTATACAAAAAAACACTATTCTATCTACCTATCTACCTACCTACCTACCTACCTACCTACCTACCTACCTACCTGTCTGCCTACCTACCTACCTACCTACCCATCTACCTAACTTCCTATCTACCTAACTTCCTATCAATCTACCTTAGTACCTACATGCATATTATTTTACTTACCTACCTACTTACCTATCTTATTTCTTTATTCGTTTATATCGAGGATAATGGACTAAGCACTCATCTGCTTTTTATATCCAGTCCCTTTGTGGATGCAGTTTTGTTAATTTTGTCATCTGTTCCCACCGGCACACAATGGCCTACTCGTTCGAAAAGCGGAACAGGATCTAACATGTGCGCAAGATTGTCTGCGTGCGTTCAGACACGGGACTACCCATCTACCAGCTTACCTACCAAAATACCTAAGTAACTGTCTATCAATATAGCTATCTATTTATATTTGAAATGCAGAACCGTCAGACGTTGCAAATGCAGAACCGAAAAACGTAACAAGTGCTGAACCATCAGACGTCACAAGTGTTGAACCACCAGACGTCACAAGCACAGAAGCACCAGACGTCACAAGCACAGAACCACCAGACGTCACAAGCACAGAACCACCAGACGTCACAAGCACAGAACCGTCACACGTCACAAGTGCAGAACCGTCAAACATCACAAGTGCGGAACCGGTAATCGTCACAAGAACCAAACGGTCAAAGCGCACAAGTGCCACAGCAGCCATCGTGTTGTCATCACTTCTCTCCATCAGCTCTGTCGTCACGGTGATCGGGGCTTTCATCTGTCGCCTTCGGAATGAACGGCGAAGAGGAGGTAGGCCTGTATTTCTGACAATGTGTTCTTCCCTTCCCGCTGTTGTCTTGGTCCTCCCTATAGTAGTATTACCTGCGTTTTCTCTCCTGCCCCCTTTAACTCTGTTACCTCACTATTCCATCCTTTCTCTTTAAGGCACAGGTTTGTGAGTGAGTATGTGTGTGCTTGTTGTTGTTTTTTTTGGTGTGTGTGTGTGTGTGTGTTGTCTGTGTGTGTGTGTGTGTGTGTGGTGTGTGTGTATGAAAAACAAAATCAAAGCCGTGGAAATGATGTGTTATATCAAGACAGTAAATGTACACTACCAATGTCACCAACAAACAAGGCAGTAGACACACTGACCATATCACCAACAAACAAACAAGGCAGTAGACACACTGACCATATCACCAGCAAACAAGGCAGTAGACACACTGGCCATATCACCAACAAACAAACAAGGCAGTAGACACACTGACCATATCACCAACCAACAAGGCAGCAGACACACTGACCATATCACCAACCAAGAAGGTAGTAGACACACTGACCATATCACCAACAAAACAAACAAGGCAGCAGACACACTGACCATATCACCAACAAACAAGGCAGCAGACACACTGACCACATCACCACGTCAATCCACAGAGAAGACCTCACTGCCAAGTGGTCTGGCTTTACTCAGGACTCATTCGGTGATTTCTGTTGCAGGGTGGTGAGGCAGCAGTGTCAGCAGAGCTACACACAGACTTCAGCCTGGAGTTCACACACTGCCTCAAACACAAATCCTCCTCTCTACTTCAGCCTTCCGACACTTCTGTAGGGAGCAGAATGAATGTGGTACTGAGGTCATGAACCAAAAGAGAGAAAGATGAAAATGATGCCAGAAGGGAATGTGTACTACATAGATTGTATTATCATGTAAAATACGATCTGGACAAAAGTAAAGCCTTATGTAAAATGTACAGTAAAAGATTGATTTCTGTAAAAATGTTTAGCACCGCGTGCAAATCCAGCATAGCTGTTAAGTGTCCATTCCTTAG
>CM060332.1:56678995-56681495 GCA_030674155.1 Stramonita haemastoma | reverse complement strand
CGCCAGCGTTTACTCATTGTTTTTCTTTTTCCTGTATGCAACTGTGTTTATTTCCCTATCAGAGTGGCTTTTTTTCTACATACTTTTGTCAGGATCAACCCCCTTGTTGCTGTGGGTTATTTTACGTGCGCTAAATAGTGATGTGCAACACACAGGACCTCGGTTTATCGTCTCATCCGGAAGACTAGCGCCCAGACCACCACTCAGGGTCTAATGGATAGGGAAAAAGTTTTGGGCCCAAACGGGATACGAACAACCGCACACTCGGACCCGTACTTTTTGCTCTCTAGGCAAGACCTGTTACCACCTAATCCACGATCCACCATGTGTGTGTGTGTGTGTGTGTGTGTGTGTGTGTGTGTGTGTGTGTGTGTGTGTGTGTGTGTGTGTGTGTGTGTGTGTGTGTGTGTGTGTGTGTGGTGTGTGGTGTGTGTGTGTCTGTGTCTGTGTGTGTGTCTGTGTGTGTATGTGTGTGTGTGCATGTGTGTTTAAGTGTGCGCATGAGCTTTGGGATTTTTGTTTCTGTTACAAAAATATCATAACTGATTTCTTTGTTCCCAACAGATCCATTCTTTCTTCAGCCTGCTGATAGAACATAGGTATACATTGTTAGTGGTTTATAGAAAATCTATTTATGATAGTGAATCACAATGCCTTGATACACTTCTAAAGAAAAGGGTGATTGTTTCAATGTCCTGGTTTGTTACCTTTGTAGTTTAGCTGCAGACTGGATTGTATCAGTACTTCTCTTCATAGCAAGAGGAAGATTATTGGAAGCTCACTTTTTGTGCTACTTTTGTTGAGAGAGGTTGCATTCGGTCTCCTCGGTTTCGTGATCTGGTAAACACCGTTGATTTATCTCTGAAATGTGTGTGTACTGTAGTGACATTCTCTAGAATATACATTGTAGATTCCAGTTTAAACATGAGGTATCATGCAATATGTTTTCAAAAGAATAGTTTATCTTATAAGTAGTGTTCATAACCCAAAGTGTTTTTTTAACATTTCGTGGCTGTGCTCGCTTTCAAAATGGTATTACTTTTTTTGTAATACATGCATAATTTTCCGAAACTAATATTGATTTTTAAATGATATTTTGGTGTAAATGTTCAAAGTTGGACCTGTGGATGACTTTTAAGGTTGAAAGATCATTTGTAATTTAGTTTGCCTTCTGAATTTCATATGCTACCTGGTGACACGTTTTCATAAATCAAAGACTCATTTGGGATATTATGTATTATATCATCTTCTGACGCTGACATGTTATCATCCAAAACTATAAGCTCAGAATGTGATATTATCGAGAGTAATTGTGAAAGTTTATGATTCGTTTTCCTATTGGTATTCTGAAGATAATTAAGTGTTGAGATGATGTAATGATAGATACTTTGAATAGGAAGTAATTAATGGCATATCTATGGAGAGTATCTGTGAGGAGCATCATGGAATGTGTCCATAAACAGTACTCAGCAGAAAAGTTTACAGGTAATTTTCCGGGATTAGTTTTCTGTACAACATGTTCATGTCCTCCTCAGACCTTAGAATACAAAACAATGGAGTAGTCTTCGGGCATTCTGTGTTACCATGGTCACAGAGTGGGGTTGAAACATGGAAAACAATGGCTTTGAACATACTCCATCCTTCTTCATGTCCACTTTCCTCAAGGAAGATAGGATTCAGATTATCTATAAACTGACATAGTCTACCCGCTTAAGACAGAATCTTCAAAATATGTCAGTTAAAGCTCGCTATGTCTTCAATGCTTGAAATAGTTTCTAATGTATGCTATCTAAAGCAGCTTAAAGGAAAAGACTGTAAATGTTACTTTCTTTCTTTAAAAAAAGTGGTGCATGTAGCCAGACCTGTGTATTGTGTGGTGAAGGTGCAGGAGCAGTGATGATGATGGCAGGGATGAAGGCTGTCTACCTGCTGATGCTCATTCTGGGCTCCTTTCAACAGCATTGCTGTGCTCCATTTTGTAAGTATAGACACTGACTGTGAATGTTTCTACATAGTTTATTTTCTTGTCTGCTGCATTCATTCAGTCAGGCAGTCAGTCAGTCAGTCAGTCATTTATTCATTCATTCATTCATTCATACATTCATTCGTTCATTTATTCATACATTCATTTATTCATTCATTCATTCATTCATTAATAATTATTGATTAATTGATTTATTAAGTCAGTCAGTCAGTCAGTCAGTCAGTCAGTAGTCAGTCAGTCAGTCAGTCAGTCAGTCAATCAATCAGTTACTCAGTCAGTCAGTCAGTCAGTCAGTTAGTCAGTTAGTCAGTCAGTCAGTCAGTCAGTCAGTCAGTCAGTCAGTCAGTCAGTCAGTCTTTTCATTATTTTGTTTCTTTTTTTTGCATTTCTCATTTTACAAGAGCAAGCACGATGATAAACTGCTATGTCGAGAGGAAGCTCTTTGTTCTTGAAGCCGGGTTTGTTAGATCTTTGCTTTCGTAATGAGGGAGGACGTTGGAATGAGGGTTTGATTTT
>CM060332.1:56656495-56661495 GCA_030674155.1 Stramonita haemastoma | reverse complement strand
CTCTCTCTCTCTTCTCTCTCTCTCTCTCTTCTCTCTTTCTCTCTCTTCTCTCCTGAAACTGAATGTTTCGTCATGATATTGACATATGAAATATGGGCGAGATAACACAATGATGTAAAACGATGACCACGATACTGGATAAAAACCTTGACACCCAGGAGATATGACGTGACTTAAACAGTGCCTGGGGTTGATTGTATACCCTTCCTTTTAGTGTTATAATCATAATTACTTCCTTTGAAAGAAAAAAGGGAAACAATTTAAACCGACGAAATTTCGAAAAAAAGGGAAAAACATTTTTATGTAATATTATTAATTCAACAGAGAGAGAGATTGATTTATTTCAATTTTTTATTATTTTATTCTTTTTATTGAGAAAAATGGAATAAGTATCTTGTATTTTACGCCCGTCCCCTTGGTATGGAGTTTTGTATTTTTTTTTTAATCTGTTCCCACCGGCACCCAATGGCCTATTCTTTCGAAAAGCGGAAAAGATTTAAACGTAACAAGAGGGTTTACTTGCGTTCGCCATCGGGCCTCGGTTGATAGTCTCATCCGAGGCTTTTGAGGAGAGTGGAGTCAGCACTGACCCCCTAACCCCAGAAAAATAATTCCCCTTTTGAAAGGGGATTTGAAACCGGATTCGTCAGATTGCGAGCATAATGTTACCAAAACCAAAACAAGGCTTATGAAAAGAGAGAGAGGGGGGGAAGAGAGAGGAGAGGAGAGAGGGGGAGAGAGGAGAGAAGAGACGAGAAGGGGGAGAGAGAGAGAGAAAGAGAGAAAAGAAGAGAAGGGAGAGAGAGAAGAGCATTCTTTTTGGACACAATGCAACAAAAAGGATGTGGGTAGGGAGTGTCATTGAAAAACTTTTCCCCATCCATTAGACCATGAGTGGTTAGTCTGGGTGCTAGTCCTTCCGGCTAAAACAATGAACCAAGGTTTCAGTGTATTAACAACTCATTATATGTCGCATGTAAAAAGAACCCACGGTAATAAGTGGATTGTCCCTGGCAAAATTCTGTAGAAAAAAAGCCACTCTGATAGGAAACAAATTACAGTTGCAGACAGGAAAAATTAAAAAAAAGAATGGGTGGCACTGTACTTGTGGCAACACACCTCCCGGGGGGTAGTAGCATGAATTTCACACAGAGAAATCTGCATGTTACATAAAGTGATTACAAAAATTAAATAAAATAGATCAAGAAAAGGCTTCACAAGAGAGAAAACAGGTCAAATCAGATAATTGTATGAATTGTCACACACATCCTGTTTCATTTTGCTTTTGAAAACCTTTCCATTTGTTTAAGGTTGAGAAAAACCATCCTGCAAAAAAAACAACCCAAAACAGGGGTCAAACCTCTGTAGGTAACGGTATTGAACATAAATTATTCTCATTGGGTTTAGTTTATGTCCTCTGGTATTTAAACAGTGTTGTTGTTTGTTTTATGACCTCAAGGCGAGGTTTGTGTGTAAAGTCTATCTTACAAACTTGTAGGCAACATGTTTAAAATACTGTAACAATTAATTTGTATAGATTAAAGATTGAATGAAGCCTCAAGAAAGGGTTTTTACTTTTCTTAAGTTCGCAAAAAGGAAACATGTTGTTTATCTGAGATCCTGAAGTGAAAGTGAGGTCAAAGGTTATGTATTATAGCCAAACACTCTGGTATAGATCCAAACTAGGTCAAGGCCGTTTTTCAAGGTCAACTGTTAGGGGTGAGGACCACAAACAAAAACAAAAGAAGAGAAAAATCCTTTTGTGTTCTTCTCATTTTCTTTCAATTTGTGTTGTTAAGTTCAGCCAAGGGGTTTGGTCAGCGTGTAGTTTGACAAGGAAGTAGCCCCAGCCTGGCAGCCCTCATGCACTGGTCAGCTGTCAGTAGAGGGTGCAGACAGTGGCAACATCTGTCAGCTGTCATAGAGGGTGCAGAGAGTGGCGACATCTATCAGCTGTCGTAGAGGGTGCAGACAGTGGCGACATCTGTCAGCTGTTCAGTACAGGGTGCAGACAGTGGCGACATCTGTCAGTTGTCAGTAGAGGGTGCAGACAGTGGCGACATCTGTCAGCTGTCAGTAGAGGGTGCGACAGTGGCAACATCTGTCAGCTGTCAGTAGAGGGTGCAGATAGTGGCGACATCTGTCAGCAGGTCACAGCTATCCTCAGCACACGTGCTGCAACTTGGCCGTGTTGTAGTGACCGGGTGCTAGTTCTGTTTCTGGGCTTCAGGAAGGTGTGCACCCCAGCTTGTGCTGGGGTTTTTTTTTCCTGCAGTTTTGTGCCATGATCATCATGGTGAAGACCTAGAATTGTGGAAGTTTTACTCTTTGTGTGTGTGTGTGTGTGGTGTGTGTGTGTGTGTGTGTGTGTGTGTGTGTGTGTGTGTATGTGTGTGTGTGTGTTGTGTGTGTATGTGTTTTTGTGGTGTGTGTGTGTGTGTGTGGACGCAGTGTGTGTGAGAGTGTGTGTGTTGGTGTGTTTCTTTAGTGGGTGTGTGCATACATTGTGTGTGAACTTCTTTTATGTGTGTGCATGTGTGTGTGTGTGCATGTGTGTGTGCTTGCTTGTGTGTGCATGTGTGTGTGTTTGTGCGTGGGGTGGGTGGGTAGGTGGGTTTGTCAATGTGTGTATATATGTGTGTGCATGCATTTGTGAGTCCTTGTCTTTATTATTATTATTATTATTTTATTTTTATTATTTATTTTTATTATTATTATTATTATTATTTATTATTATTATTACATGGAATTTGTATAGTGCTTATCTTCTTGTAAAGAACAAATCAAAGCGCTTGCATTTTAACCTACAGAGCCACAGATCATTGCTGCCACCAGGCGCAAAGATCAACGACGAACAACGATGATCAATGTTGTTGTCTTGTTGCTGCTGTACACTTTAGAGCGCAAAGGCCTGGGCAAGTTATGTATGGAGGGCAAGCTGTTACCCATGCAGCAGACCCCCCTTCTCCACCGGCACTGAATGATCCATTGGAAGGGCATTTGACCGATACGAATGGTTCCAGTACCGTTGCCATATACTACAGCCCCGAGCTGCTCTGGGACTCCAACTCCCCGATTTTTTCCTCAGGGATGGTGTCTAAACACGACACCTGTGTGCATGCTGGTTTGTTATAATTTTGTCATCCGCTCCTACCGGCACACGATGGCCTACTCTTCCGAAAGGTGGAACGGGGTTTTAACGTGTGCGCAAGATGTTCTGCGTGCATTCGCACACGGGGCGTCGGTTTCGAGTCTCATCCGAATGACTTTGACATTCAGTTCGATTTTTTTCGTCAAACTGGGAAGAAAGGGCGAGGCTGGGTTCGAACCCAGAAACTCACGATTTAAATATTGGCAGGGGAACGTCTTAACCATTCTGCCACCGTCCTTCCTCTACACTTTTAGAAAATACTGTTATGTTTGTTTCAGATACACCAATATTGTCATTGAGTTCCTCTATCTTCTTCCCCCTTTAAAAACACAGGTGCGTTGTTTTGTCAATGATTTCAACAGATTTTATTGTTTGGCAATGAATGATTGTGTTGTAAAACATTGAAAAAAAAAAACGATTGTTATATTACCGTCCTGGTTTGTAGCTTGGTAGTTTAGTCTGCCCTGTCGCTTATACTAGTCTGTCTCCCTGAGGTTGTTGCTCACTTTTTGTGTTACCTTTGTTGAAGGAGGTTGGATTCTGTCTTCTCTGCTTTGTGATCTGGTAAACATTGTTGATTTATCTCTGAAATGTGTATCTACTTTAGTGACATTAGTTCAGGATATTTCTTGTAACATAGGTTTCAGTCTAAAAGTATGATGTATCATGCACTATTTTTTCAAAAGAAGTTCATCCTAGCATATACTCATAATCATAAATGTTTTTTTTATATCTTGTGGCTCCGTTTTCTTCTGAATAGTATTATTTATGTTATTTCATACGTATACTTTTTCTAAACTATTATTAAATTTTGAATTATTTTTTTGTGTGGGAATGTTCAAGATTGGACATGTTTGATGACTGTTAAACTCAAAAGCCAGTTTTGAAACAAATGTAACCTTTAAAAATTGATATTCCTTCTGATGACACAGTTTCTGAAATAAAAAACTCAATTGTGATGTGTGTACTCTCCTTAAGGTGTTGGTAGTTATTTTAACCTGTCACCATCTAAAATTAAAAGCTAAGCATACCATATTATTGAGGGTAAGTTTGAAAGTTTATGAGTCTTTTCTTTGCATGTATTCTAAACATAATCAAGAGTTTAGATGGCGTAATGACATAGAGTCTCAATAGCATTACAAAGAGGTAAATTATGGGCACATCTATAGAGAGAATCCATACATGACATCCTTGGTTTGTGTTGAAAAATGGTATCAGTAAATATGTCTTGTTGTGATAGTACCAAAAATAAATGTCTAGAGGCGGTTTTTTACTTGTTCTGATCAAACATGGAGATGTCCTTCTTACAACGTAAACGTAAACATGGGAAAAGATGAAGTCATCGTCAGGGACTCGTGTTCTGACCAAACATGTTGTTGCCCTTTTTACAAATTAGAACTAGAAAAAATACTAATTTGCAGGGATTTGTGTTCTAATCCAACATGTACACGTCCTCCTCAGACCTTAGAATACAAAACAATGGAGTGGTCTTCAGGCATTCTGCACTACCAAGGTCACAGAGTGGGGTTGAAACATGGAAAACAATGGCTTTGAACATACTCCATCCTTCTTCATGTCCACTTTCCTCAAGGAAGAAATTATTCAGATTATCTATAAAATGACACAATCTACCATTTTAAGACAGGATCTTAAAAATTTGTCAATCAAAGCTCACTATATCTTCAATGCTTGACATAGTTCCTAATATATTATAACGAAAACACCTGAAAGGAAAACACTGTCTGGAAATGTTACCTTGTTTCATGTTTAAAAGAAAATTATTCGGTGCGTGTAGCCAGACCTGTGTATTGTGTGGTGAAGGTGCAGGAGCAGTGATGATGATGGCAGG
>CM060332.1:56638995-56648995 GCA_030674155.1 Stramonita haemastoma | reverse complement strand
TTGCCGTGGGTTCTTTTACGTGCGCTAAATAGTGATGTGTAACAAACGGGACCTCGGTTTATCGTCTCATCCGGATGACTAGCGCCCAGACCACCACTCAGGGTCTAATGGATGGGGGAAAAGTTTTGGGCCCAAACGGGGTTCAAACCACCGCACACTCGTACCCAGACTTTTTGCTTTCTAGGCAAGGCTCGTTACCACCTAGTCCACGATCCACCATGTGTCAAAGTCGAAGTCAAAGTCAAACTTTTATTTCCAGATGGTACATTGAGTAAGCAGTGCAATTGCTTTTTTTCATCAAGCCATCCATCTAAGAAAAATAAAAGAAGAAAAAAGAGAATAATCATATATGAACAAGGGAAAACTTTAAAAAGATATGCCTTACAAATGAAAAGATTAAAAATGAACTTGAAAAATATCTACACCAAAAAAGAAACTACACACTCACACACAAACACACTCACACAACACACACACACACACACACACACACACACACACACACACACACACACACACACTCACACTCACACACACACACACACACAGACACACACACACACACACACACACACACACAGACACACACACACACACACATATATATATATATATATATATATATATATATATATATATATATATATATATATATATATATATATATACCACATGCACACAAAGGAAAATAATGCATTGTTCCTTAAAAATTGTTTTAAGACACACACATACAAACCTATATCAATTCCCTTCAAAACAAGTGCAGTGCATACAAAGAAAAACAATACATAACAAAGCAATGAATTCGAGGCAGAAAGTAAAACAATCACATTAATTTCCTTCCTTTTTCTCAGTCCTTCACTCCCATACACTTGTGTTTTTAGATTTACACAAAAACATATGTATGTGTGTGTGGTGTGTGTGTGTGTGTGTGTGTGTGTGTGTGTGTGTGTGTGTGTGTGTGTGTGTGTGTGTGTGTGTGTGTGTGTGTGTGCATGTGTGTTTGGGGATTTTTGTTTGTGTTACAAAAATACCCTGGTTTCTTTGTTAACAACTCGCCCATTCCATCTTTATTCTGCTTACAGAACATTGGTATATATTGTTTTTGATTTAAAAGAGATCTATTGTACGACAGTGAATCAGTGCAGTGTATTGATACCCTTTGTTAGAAAAAGATTTTTGTTTCAATGTCCCGGTTTGTTACCTTGTAGTTTAGCTGCAGACTGGGTTGTATCAGTACTTCTCTTTATAGCAAGAGGAAGATTGTTGGAAGCTCACTTTTTGTGTTACTTTTGTTGAGAGAGGTTGCATTCTGTCTCCTCGGTTTCGTGATCTGGTAAACATCGTTGCTTTATCTCTGAAATGTGTGTACTGTAGTGACATTCTCTAGAATATGCATTGTAGATTCCAGTTTAAAGATGAGGTATCATGCAATATGTTTTGAAAACAATAGTTTATCTTAAGTTTATCTTTGTAAAGGGTACGTAATCTGATGACAACTTCAGTGTAGTAATACACATAGTGACACGGGTTGTATTGTAAACAATGACATAATTTTGCAAGATATGTGATGGTTCGAATTCACCGTTTCTCTTCAGATGTGTGTGAATTTCCAAATATTTATATCAGCAGTCTCATGGCGGTGTTATCTACCAGACGTTAACTGACTCATACAGATTATACCTAAATTGTACGTGCGTGCGTGCATGCGTGCGTACGTGTGTGCGTTGTGTGTGTGTGTGTGTGTGTGTGTGTGTGTGTGTGTGTGTGTGTGTGTGTGTGTGTGTGTGTGTGTGAACTGAGGTTATCTTGAAATGTTAAAACCAATATATAATGTAGCTTCCTTGCGTCTTTGGAGATTATGATTCGACCCAATATGCCTGTGAGTATTGTCATTGCCCTTCATGGGATGTTAACATCCGTTGAAAAAAGGAAACGAAAATGTTCCGCATATGCTATGGGCAAGTTTGTCTGCAGCCGTAAGTTGTATTAGTACTGTTTGACTACATCAAGGTGAAGAAAGTTCATCACTTTTTCTGTTACTGTTGTTGATAAAGGCTGGATTTTGTCGTGTGGATTTTTGTGATGTGATAAGTATGGTAAGTTTACCTCTGAAATAGGTTTATTTTTTAATCTTTAGAAAGTTTTAGACAAAATATATGCACTGTGACGCAGAATATGTCCTGGAAATGATGAATCATAGGACAACATATGTTACATTTCAAATAAATCATTCATTTTGATATGTGGTGTCATATTTGAAAAGTTCTTGAGCTGTCTTGTGATCATGCAAGCTTCCAGGTATAAATATTTCCATTGCAATATTTACACAGCCGTTATTGTTGTGTGTTCCCCAGCTTAACCCCCTGGAGGTCACCCAGAATATGCACTCTTGACTCACTCATCCTACCTGGAAATCACTGTGAGATAGGAAGTACACTGGATGAGAAGTTTGCGTGTAGGACTATTTTCTAGTACCTCGCCATATAGGCATCCTTATTCCGACTGCAGAGATCTTTTCTCCTTTAAAGTGGAGTGCGGGTTGTTATGTTAAGAGCTTGTCATGGCTGCAGGCAATCTACAAACAACATTTTACAACAAAAGAAAGGTTTAATGTAGGCCTTGGCACTTAGCTGATATCAATGAATGACTCAGCTTTTGGCCTGAGCCAACAGTTGTTGTTAGCAACAGAAAGGGAAAAGGCATAATAATAGGCTAAGGGATTTAAAACCATCACTGTTACAGGATATTTATCTCTTTTTTATTTTTTATTAATTCTACTTTATGTCACAGCAGAGCGCGTCGCCACAAGAGCAGCACCACACAATTTTTTTCTTTTCCTGTGGGCAACTGTATTTGCTTCCCAATCAGAGTGGCTTTTTTGTACAGAATTTTGTCAAGGACAGCTCTCTTGCTGCCGTGGGTTCTCTTACGTGCGCTAAATAATTATGTATAACACACGGGACCTCGGTTTATCGTCTCATTCGAAAGACTAGCACCCAGACCACTACTCATGGTCTTATGGATGGTGGAAAATTTTTGGGCCCAAACGGAATTCAAACCACCGCACACTTTGACCCGGACTTTTCACTTTCTAGACAGACGCGTTACCTGTAGACCACCGATCTACCGATGGTTAAAAACTGGATAACAATGCCTTTGAACAGACATTCTCTTTCTCCATACATACATCCCCTAGAGGAAGAATGGCTCAGATGACCTTAAAAGTGCCGGCTTACCCTTTTAAGACAGAGGTCAAAACTTCAACCAAAGCTTTTCCACCTCTGCAATGGACCACAGAGGAAATAAAAGATGGCGATTGCAATAGAGGTAGATTAAAAAACACACAAACGAGAAAAACAGTTCAGTAGTTGTGTTACTTCGTTTGTTGTTTCTGGATACTGTTTTCGACGTATAGGGATGGGTCTGTATTGTGTGGTGAAGGTGCAGGAGCAGTGATGATGATGGCAGGGATGAAGGCTGTCTACCTGCTGATGCTCATTCTGGGCTCCCTTCAACAGCATTGCTGTGCTGAGTCCCGTGAGTATGACTGAAAACGATCTGTGCGTTGAGTTACGGAGTTTTTTGTTTGTATGTTTCTATTTATACATTTATTATTTCTCTGTTTTTGTTTTCTGCTTATGTTCTGTTCACTTTTTTTGTTATTTCTTCTCTTTTTTTCCATACGTTTTCTTTTTTTCCTCAATAAACTTATCTGTAGCTAGTATTGCTGTTCGTTATTTTACACTTCCTTCTTTTTGCCTTTCTTTTTCTTTGTCTTTCCCACTGTCGGTCTTTGATTTTATTATATGTCTATTTGTGTATCTATTTATCTATCTATCTATCTATCTATCTATCTATCTATCTATCTATCTATCTATCTATCTATCTATCTATCTATCTATCTATCTATCTATCTATCTGTCTGTCTGTCTGTCTGTCTATCTGTCTGTCGGTCTTTGATTCTATTATCTATCTATCTATCTATCTATCTATCTATCTATCTATCTATCTATCTATCTATCTATCTATCTATCTATCTATCTATCTATCTATCTATCTATCTCTATATCTCTCTATCTCCCTATCTATCTTCCTATCTATCTCCCTATCTATCTCCCTATCTGTCTCCCTATCTCTCTCTCTCTCTCTCTCTCTCTCTCTCTCTCTCTCTCTCTCTATCTATCTATCTATCTATCTATCTATCTATCTATCTACCTACCTATCTATCTGTCTGTCTGTCTGTCTGTCTGTCTATCTGTTTGTCTGTCTAAGTGTCTATTTATCTATTTTTTATATTTCACCACAGAAAAACAGCAATACAAGAGGAAAAACAAGATAATGAGACGAACCGATATACACAATACACACACACACACACACACACACACACACACACACACACACACACACACACACACAACACATATATATTATATATATATATATATATATTATATATATATATATATATATATATATATATGTATATGTATATATATGTATATATATGTATACATATGTATATATACGAGAGAGTGAGAGAGAACAGAGAGAGATGAGAAGCAGAAACAGAGACAGGACAGACAGAAAGACAGACAGAAGAGAAGAAGAAGAAAGAAAGAAAGAAAGAAAGAAAGAAGAAAGAAAGAAAGAAAGAAAGAAAGAAAGAAAGAAAGAAAGAAAGAAAGAAAGAAAGAAAGAAAGAAAGAAAGAAAGAAAAGAAAGAAAGAAAGAAAGATCAAATTAATAAGTTTGAGTAACAGATACATCAAAAGGACAAGATCAGAAGCAATAGAAAGTTTTTTAAAGCATACGTTAGATGTGTAACAGTTTTTAAATACATTTCTCGAGATTTTGTCACACTAATTTTGGTCTGTTTCAGGCAAGCCCTTGAGAAAAGCCTTCAAAGTGAAGAGAAACGCCCTTTTGGTGTTTGCTTTTCAGGTTCCAAAGACTTGCTGCTTCCGCAAGGACGTGAACAGAGCACTACTCAAGGTCCTGAAAGGCAGTAACTCATCGGAGACCTACTGCCAACTGAACGTCAGTAGTTATAGTTACGGGTCCACTCACCCCAACGTTTGTCAGTTTGACTCTGATGCTCGCGTTTTTACTGTGGAATTTCCTACTGACCGGAAGGAACACTGGAAAGTGGCATGTCTGGGGAAGGCAGACAAATGGAAATCAATTTGGAAAATAAGGATTCGAGTTAAAGGTAGTATCATTCTCTTTCCGGTTTTGTTTTTTTTATCTGTTTGACTCTCAGTGTATCTGTTTTTTATCTTTCTTTTCTTAGAGAGTGGGGGGTGGGGATGGGGTTTTCCTCTCTCTTTCAAAGTGTGTGTCTCTGCTTTTCTTTCTCCATGCACGTGTGAGTGAGTGCATGAGAGAGAGAGAGAGAGAGAGAGAGAGAGAGAGAGAGAGAGAGAGGAGAGAGAGAGAGAGAGAGAGAGAGAGAGAGAGAGAGAGAGAGGAGAGAGAGAGAGAGAGAGAGAGAGAGAGAGAGAGAGAGAGAGAGAGAGAGAGAGAGAGAGAGAGAGAGAGAGAGAGAGAGAGAGAGAGAGAGAGAGAGAGAGAGAGAGAGAGGGAAGAGAGAGAGAGAGGAGAGAGAGAGAGGGTAAAGAAGAGGGGGTGGAGAGAGAAAGAGGAAAGAAGAGAGAGTGTGTTTGTGTGTGTTTGTGTGTGTCTATATTTATTTTATTTATTTATTTATTCTTTTATTCGAAGAGAATGGAATAAGCATTCTTGTGCTTTTTTTACATCTAGTCCCTATGTGTTTGTTGTTCAGTAAATTTTGTCATTTCTTCCTACCTGCAAACAATGGTCTACTCTTCCGAAAGCGGCACAGGTTTTAATGTATGCGCAAGATGTTCTGCGTGCGTTGGCACACGGAACCTCAGTTTATAGTCTGATCCAAAGGACTTTTCGGCAGAGTGGAGTCTGCAGTGATGTTAACTCCAGGTGAAAATATCCCCTTGAACGGGATTCGAACCCGGGTCAGTAGATCACGAGCGTAATGCGCAACGCTCTAAACAACCAGTCTATTCCGTCCCCCAGGCTATCCCGTCTGTGTGGTTGTGTGTGCGTGCGTGTGTGTGTGCGTGTGACGTGTGTGTGTCTGTGTGCGTGTGCGTGTGTGAGTGAGTGCGTGTGTGTGTGTGTGTGTGCGTGCGTGTGTGTGTGTGTGTGTGTGTGTGTGTGTGTGTGTGTGTGTGTGTGTGTGTGTGTGTGTGTGTGTGTGTGTGTGTGTGTGTGTGTGTCAATGTTTGTATTTGTCGATGTGCGCGCGAATGCTCACACTGTGTGTGCGTGCGTACAGTGTGTATGTGTATGTGTGTGTGTGCGCGCATGTGTAGACAATACTCCCATAGTCACATAGTCAGTCTGACAGTGTCACCCACACAAAGATTGTGAGCATCATCACATCCCTGCAACAGCAGCAGCAGCCTCCCATCTATACTCTGGCTCTCAAAGCTCTGATACAACAAATTCACCGCAAATATTAAAGAGGAGAGAAGAAAAAACAATCTAAAACCTTAATCAAGAGACCAGGACAAAACTAATGAGGCCACTGAACCTGAGACACATTCCATTTGGAGCGTGACATGCCAGCCTGTTGTCATGGGGACGCAGCATGCTGACAGGCTGAACAGGAGGCTGTCTGTCATGACACGTTCTGCTGGTGTCGTGTCAACCAGCCCTGTGAGAATCCAATGCCCTGCTGGTTGATGATGATTCGGGTGACACTTGTACAGTCATCCCTGTAAGGTAGATAGATGACGCTCAACAATGTGGTTCTAGGGCTCTGAATACGTTCAGAATAAACTCATTTTTAAGCCGCCGCTGTAGTCTAGTGGTTAAGGCGTTGGACTCGTAATCTAAAGGTTGCGGGTTTGATCCTAGCTTTCGGCTATGGCGTTTTGCCCTTGGAAAAGGCACTTTACGGCTATTTTCTCACCCCACCCAGGTGTAAAAGGGGTACCAACCTTGTGTTGGGGGTTAACCCTGCGATAGACTGGAGTCCTATCCAGGGGGGAGTCTATGACTCTCAGTCGCTTAACGCCACAGAAACCGGGATAAGCACCGGCCTGATGAGCCTTAGGCTCGGGACAGACTTTAACTTTTAAACTCATTTTTAGGGTAGGAGGTGGCCAGAGCGCACATACATATCAAGCAGGACGCGATAGCTTGGTGATTAGAGTGTTGCCCATAACGCTTGTAATCTGCTGACCTGGATTCAAACCCCTTCCAGGAGATCTTTCCCCTCAGAGTTAACATCAGCGCAGACACAACTCCCACAGAAAGCCTCCAAATGAGACTATAAACTAACGTCCCCGTGTGTCAACGCACACACAACATCTTGCACACACGTTAAAACCCGTTCTGCTTTATGGAAGAGTAGGTCATAGTTTGTCTGAGGGAACGGATGACAAAATTGCGGAAACCGCATACACATGGGGACTGGTCGCAAAAAAAAATGCATCCCAGAGTATAGTTCATTATCTGTGAAATATAAGAGTAAATGAAAAAGCCAGCGTTTTGTGTGGTGGCATTTCTATTGATGACTGGATGGTCAGGAGTTGTGTGCCCTTACTACTGCACCACAACAGTTGGTAGACCTGAATTTTTGAATTTTTAAAAAAAATCTGGGACAGTGCATCATCTCGACAAATATCAGTACAGGAGGAAATGCTTCCAGCAAAGCCCTGTAGCCATGACTGATGAGAAAAATCACAAGAAGGCTGGTGTGGGAACCTCATGACTCTGCTCAAAGGTTTCTCCGATATTAAACAAACATGTGTATGAAAAGCTTGAACAGAAGCAAAGTTTCTTACTGAGTTTTTTTTCATTTTTTGTTTTGAGTTCTTAAATCTGTCTCTAGTTTGCCTTATAAACACATTTCTGTTTGATAGAATGGTCTATTACAGGTATGGACAAACACGGCATTACAAGTGCAGGACCATCTGACGTCACAAGTGGACAGCCTTCAGATGTCACCAGTAACCAACCCCTAAACGTCACAAGTTCCAAACTATCGGGTTTCGCTAGCTCAGAACTGTCTGACGTCATAAGCAGAGAGCCGTCACACGTCACAAAGTCGGAACCACCACGCGTCAGCAGTAGAAACCCGTCACACGTGACAAGTGCAGAAGCGTCAGTGGCCACAAGTGTTGCAGCAGTGATTGCAATCTTCTTGCTTCTCTTCCTTCCTTGTGGCGTCAGCTTGCTCGGGATGTTGATCTTTCGGCGTGTGGAGTAGAACCAGAGTTATGTCTCCTGTTGTTGATGCTGTTGATTGTCTTAAGCTGTAGCTGTTTAAAACAGTGTTGTGTTTAACCCTTAGAATGTTGAATGCTTCCTACCAAGTATTGCTCTCTCATGATGTCTATTTGTGTATTAATCATTTCTGTTCATAACAAATGTAATGCAGCTGTAATCAGTGCTAAGATTCTGAAATGTTTTCTGCCAAAAAGAAAAGTCCACATTTATTATGTCATTAGTATTTTGTGTACAAGTTATTTTTGTCTATAACAAATGTTACGTGTGCATGACTTTGTAATTAGTGCTAAGTGTTTGAACTGTTCTCTACACAACAACAAAATGTTCACACATGTCATAAGCATTTTGTGTAGAAGATATTCTTGTTTATAACTAACATGAATCCACTACCTACCTACACTGAGCTTCAACACATCTATGCAGAACACAAATGACTCCTCGGGAAGTTGAATACATTATTCTAATGTGCTACATTGATAGAGATTTGTACAAAGGTTTGTGGCCATGTCCTGCTGCTTTATTTCTTCCTTGTGAGACAGACACGCAGTTTGTTTTGATGTTAGTTCTATTTCCCTGTGTCCTCCATTCATGATTTTGAAGGGTATTGTATTGTATGAGATTAAAGTGTATTGCATCGTGTTTTATTCTAGTGTATGTGTATGCATTGCATGGTATTGTATTGCATATATTGTATTGCATATCATCCTAAAGGAATAGCTAATAGATCTCTGTTTAAGGTCTAGTAGATGAGAAAAATTCGTGTTGAAATATAGTGACCAAACCGGAGATTCCTTGTTTTCTCCATGGATGTGTTACCTGAGACCACTCATCTGCATAACATCATCATCATCATCATCATCATCATAATGATAATAATAATAATAATAATAATAATAATAATAATAATAATAATAATAATAATAATAACAATAATAATAATAATAATAATAATAATAATAATAATAATAATAATAATAATAAAAAAAATGGAGGCATCTATAGCACGAATTCCCCAAAACATGCGATCACCGCCCTGTACAATCAAATCAATTTAAATAGGTTACATATGAACGTGACTAGCACAAAAAATAAGGAACAAATGCATGCACATACAGTACACTGTATACTACATGGCAAGAGAATAAAAGTAAAATAAGAGCAATATCATCAAGAAAATGTGCAGCGCAGTACTATGCATACACACACATAACATAACAGGAACATCACACACACACACACACACACACACACACACACACACACACGCACACGCACACACACACGCACACACACACACACACACACACACACATACACACACACATGCACGCTCTCACGCACGCACACGCACACACATGCACACGCACACGCACACAAACATACACATACACTTTTTTATTTTTTTAACACGATAAAGCTAAAGTCATTACAAATATCCCACAGCTGTTAGTTTCCCCCACTTTCAGCTCCCCTCAGCTGCTAATTATTCCATCCTACCCCATTTTAGCGGGGACCAGCTGGTGCTATTTATAGCAGCAGCTGACCACACTTGGACTAAGCCAAAGGAAGGGCCACGCTAAATTTAGCACTCTTGACTGAGTGGTGTTGGATTTGTGGGCTGTGGTCCACGTAAAACTGATAGCTACAGCAATATCCCACGTTTGCTTGGGAAATGATGCAATTGTGACAGACCTTCACTTAGAGAGAATACTTATTTCAT
>CM060332.1:56616495-56633995 GCA_030674155.1 Stramonita haemastoma | reverse complement strand
CACTGTGACGCAGAATATGTTCTGGAAATGACGAATCATACGGCAACATGTGCTACATTTCAAATAAATCATTCATTTTGATATGTGGTGTCATATTTGAAAAGTTCTTGAGCTGTCTTGTGATCATGCAAGCTTCCAGGTATAAATATTTCCATTGCAATATTTACACAGCCGTTGTTGTTGTGTGTTCCCCAGCTTAACACCCTGGAGGTCACCCAGAATATGCACTCTTGACTCACTCATCCTACCTGGAAATCACTGTGAGATAGGAAGTACACCGGATGAGAAGTTTGCGTGTAGGACTATTTTCTAATACCTCGCCATTATAGGCAGCCATATTCCGACTGCAGAGAATTTTTCTCCTTTAAAGTGGAGTGTGGGTTGTTATGTTAAGAGCTTGTTATGGCTGCAGACAACTCCACACAATATTTTACAACAAAAGAAAAGTTTAATGTAGGCCTTGGCACTTAGCTGATATCAATAAATGACTCAGCTTTTGGCCTGAGCCAACAGTTGTTGTTAGCAACAGAAAGGGAAAAGGCGTAATAATAGGCTAAGGGATTTTAAACCATCACTGTAACAGGATATTTATCTCTTTTTTATTTTTTTATTAATTCTACTTTATGTCACAGCAGGGCGCGTCGCAACAAGAGCAGCACCACACATTTTTTTCTTTTCCTGTGGGCAACTGTATTTGTTTCCCAATCAGAGTGGCTTTTTTGTACAGAATTTTGTCAAGGACAGCTCTCTTGCTGCCGTGGGTTCTTTTACGTGCGCTAAATAATTATGCATAACACACGGGACCTCGGTTTATCGTCTCATTCGAAAGACTAGCACCCAGACCACTAATCATTGTCTTATGGATAGGTGAAAAGTTTTGGGCCCAAACGGAATTCAAACCACCGCACACTTTGACCCGGACTTTTCACTTTCTAGACAAACGCGTTACCTGTAGACCACCGATCCACCGATGGTTAAAAACTGGATGGCAATGCCTTTGAACAGACATTCTCTTTCTCCATACATACATCCCTAGAGGAAGAATGGCTCAGATGACCTTAAAAGTGCCGGCTTACCCTTTTAAGACAGAGGTCAAAACTTCAATTAAAGCTTTGCTACCTCTGCAATGAACCACAGAGGAAATAAAAGATGGCGATTGCAATAGAGGTAGATTAAAAAACACACAGACGAGAAAAACAGTCCAGTAGTTGTGTTACTTCGTTTGTTGTTTCTGGATACTGTTTTGGACGTATAGGGATGGGTCTGTATTGTGTGGTGAAGGTGCAGGAGCAGTGATGATGATGGCAGGGATGAAGGCTGTCTACCTGCTGATGCTCATTCTGGGCTCCCTTCAACAGCATTGCTGTGCTGAGTCCCGTGAGTATGACTGAAAACGATCTGTGCGTTGAGTTAGGGAGTGTTTTGTTTGTATGTTTCTCTTTATACATTCATTATTTCTCTGTTTTTGTTTTCTGCTTATGTTCTGTCCACTTTTTTTGTTATTTCTTCTCTTTTTTTTCCATACGTTTTCTTTTTTTCCTCAATAAACTTATCTGTAGCTAGTATTGCTGTTCGTTATTTTACACTTCCTTCTTTTTGCCTTTCTTTTTCTTTGTCTTTCCCACTGTCGGTCTTTGATTTTATTATATGTCTATTTGTGTATCTATTTATCTATCTATCTATCTATCTATCTATCTATCTATCTATCTATCTATCTATCTATCTATCTAGCTAGCTAGCTAGCTAGCTATCTATCTGTCTGTCTGTCTGTCTGTCTATCTGTCTGTCGGTCTTTGATTCTATTATCTATCTATCTATCTATCTATCTATCTATCTATCTATCTATCTATCTATCTATCTATCTATCTCTATATCTCTCTATCTCCCTATCTATCTTCCTATCTATCTCCCTATCTATCTCCCTATCTGTCTCCCTATCTATCTCCCTCTCTCTCTCTCTCTCTCTTCTCTCTCTCTCTCTCTCTCTCTCTCTCTCTCTCTCTCTATCTATCTATCTATCTATCTATCTACCTACCTATCTATCTGTCTGTCTGTCTGTCTATCTGTCTATCTGTTTGTCTGTCTAAGTGTCTATTTATCTATTTTTTATATTTCACCACAGAAAAACAGCAATGCAAGAGGAAAAACAAGATAATGAGACGAACCGATATACACAACACACACACACACACACACACACACACACACACACACACACACATATATATATATATATATATATATATATATATATATATATATATATATATATATATATATATATATATATATATACATATATATATATACACATATAGAGAGAGAGAGAGAGTGAGAGACAGACAGACAGAAAGGCAGACAGACAGACAGACAGAAAGAAAGAAAGAAAGAAAGAAAGAAAGAAAAGAAAGAAAGAAAGAAAGAAAGAAAAGAAAGAAAAGAAGAAGAAAGAAAGAAAGAAAGAAAGAAAGAAGTTTGAGTAACAGATATATCAAAAGAACAAGAAGCAATAGACATTTTTTTAAAGCATACGTCAGATGTGTAACACTTTTTAAATACATTTCTCGAGATTTTGTCACACTAATTTTGGTCTGTTTCAGGCAAGCCCTTGAGAAAAACCTTCAAAGTGAAGAGAAACGCCCTTTTGGTGTTTGCTTTTGAGGTTCCAAAGACTTCCTGCTTCCGCAAGGACGTGAACAGAGCACTCCTCAGGGTCCGGAAAGGCGCTAACTCATCAGAGACCTACTGCCAACTGAACGTCAGTAGTTATAATAAAGAGTCTACTCACTCCAATGTCTGTCATTTTGACTCTGCTGCTCGCGTTTTTACTGTGGAATTTCCTACTGACCGGAAGGAACACTGGAAAGTGGCATGTCTGGGGAAGGCAGACAAATGGAAATCAATTTGGAAAATAAGGATTCGAGTTAAAGGTAGTATCATTCTCTTTCCGGTTTTGTTTTTTTTATCTGTTTGACTCTCAGTGTATCTGTTTTTATCTTTCTTTTCTTAGAGGGTGGGGGGTGGGGATGGGGTTTTCCTCTCTCTTTCAAAGTTTGTGTCTCTGCTTGTCTTTCTCCATGCAGGTGTGAGTGAGTGCAGAGAAAGAGAGAGAGAGAGAGAGAGAGAGAGAGAGAGAGAGAGAGAGAGAGAGAGAGAGAGAGAGAGAGAGAGAGAGAGAGAGAGAGAGGAGAGAGAGAGAGAGAGAGAGAGAGAGAAAGGCAAGGCAAGGCAAGGCAAGGCAAGGCAAAATTCTTTTATTCGAGGATAATAGATAAGCACTCATGTGCTTTTTTACATCCAGTCCCCGCCCCTTTCAGGGATAACATCAAGATAAAAAGACAGCCTCAACTAAAACAAGAACAATTATAATGATCCAATTACCAAGAGCAAACCACACCAAGTATCAAACAACAGGTAAGAAATAAGACAGAGATACAATATTAAGGTAATGTTATAAAAAAAAAGGCACTCATTCAGAAACGAAAATAAGAAGTAAGAATTAATGATGATTTTGATTTGAATAATAAACAAGCAAACAAACAAACAAAGAAAAAAAAACAGCAACAAAAAAACAAAAACAAAAACAACAACAACAACAACAACAAAACAAAACAAAACAAAACAAAAACAAACAAACAAAAAACAAAACAAAAAAGGCGCAATGATTATAGATCAAACATGAGAATATGATGAGGTTAGATGACTGAAAACATCAATCCACACCATCTATCATCAAAATAATAGAATAAAGCACTCGTGTCATACAGCACTAACCAGTCTTGTAGATAATTGGCTATCAAACATCAATGACAATAAATTTTGTGGAGTATTATTTGTTGATTTCAAAAAAGCATTTGATACAATTGACCACAAACTTCTCCTTAAAAAGCTAAACCTGTATAACATTTCTACAAAAACCCTAGGACTACTCGATTCATATCTTACATACAGGCACCAGTGTGTCTCAATAGCTACATCAACATCCAAACTAGAGAGAGAGAGAGAGAGAGAGAGAGAGAGAGAGAGAGAGAGAGAGAGAGAGAGAGAGAGAGAGAGAGAGAGAGAGAGAGAGAGAGAGAGAGAGAGAGAGAGAGAGAGAAATTATTTATGTATTTATTTATTCTTTTATATCGAGGATAACAGAATAAGCAATCATGTGCTTTTTTTCATCCGGTCCCCGTGTGTATGCAGTTTTGTAAATATTGTCATCTGTTCCCACCTGCACACGATGGCCTACTCTTACGAAAAGCGGAACAGGATTTAACATGTGCGCAAGATGTTCTGCGTGCGTTCGCACACGGGGCCTCGGTTTAAAGTCTCGTCCGAAGGAGAGAGAGAGAGAGATAGAGAGAGAGAGAGAGCGAAAGAGAGAGAGAGGGAGAGAGAGAGAGAGAGAGGGAGAGAGAGAGAGGGGGGAGAGGGAGAGAGAGAGAGGGGGGGGAGAGAGAGAGAGAGAGAGAGAGGGAGGGAGAGAGAGAGAGAGAGAGAGAGAGAGAGAGAGAGAGAGAGAGAGAGGAGAGAGAGAGGAGAGAGAGAGAGAGAGAGAGAGAGAGAGAGAGAGAGAGAGAGAGAGGAGAGAGAGAGAGAGAGGGTAAAGAAGAGGGGGTGGAGAGAAAGAGGGAAAGAAAGAGAGACAGTGTGTTTGTGTGTGTTTGTGTGTGTCTATATTTTTATTTATTTATTTATTTATTTATTCTTTTATTTCGAAGATAATGGAAAAAGCATTCTCGTGCTTTTTTACATCTAGTCCCTGTGTGTTTGTTGTTTAGTAAATTTTGCCATTTCTTCCCACCAGCAGACAATGGCCTACTCTTCCGAAAGCGGCACAGGTTTTAATGTATGCGCAGATGTTCTACGTGCCTTGGCACACGGAACACTGAAAAGTTTTATTGTACATCGGCCTTAGGCCATTATACAAAACATGTTTGAGGCAGGGGGAAGGTAAACATCATAGTAGAAAACAATTCCATCCATTCATCATTTCCAATTCTGCAATTACATGAGTCACATTTAATGCCCTCTAGTTAACATCATCCCCATCATCATTTTTATCAAGTATATGATCACTGCCATCAGCATCGTCATTATCCATATCTACAGCTGCAGCAAGTATATCAATATCGCCATCATTACTGTCATCATCTACGTCATCATTGTCAAAATCATTCTCTTCGTCATCTGCACTATCATCCTCCTCTTCAACCTATATAATTATCATCGTCACGGTTATCATCTTCAGTGTCTACACAATAGTCACGATCATAATCCTCGTCTTCTTCATCACTGTTTCCATCGTCATCTTTAACTTCTTCATCACAGTCACCATTACCACAGTCACTTTCCACACCTACACCATCATTACCATCATCACCTTTAGTAACCAAATCATCATACCATCATCACCATTAGTGATCACATCATCATTACCATCATCATCATCATTAGTATTCATATCCTGATAACCATCAGTACCTCCTTCAACGGTTCTACCATCTACATCCTCCTCTATAATCACCACCTTCCATACTTACATCACCATCAGAATCATCTTCAGAATTCAACATTTACATCACCACCATCAGTATCATCTTCAGAATTCAACATTTACATCACCATCACCAATCTCTTCAACATTTAAATCACCATCATCTTCAGCATTTACATCACCATCACCTTTATCCCCCACATTTACATCACCATCATCTTCAGCATTTTCACCCCCATCACCATCCTCTTCAACATTTACATCACCATAATCATCATCTTCAGCATTTCCATCACCATCATCTTTAACATTTCCATCACCAGCACCATCATCTTCAGCATTTACATCACCATTATTTTCAACGTTTACATCACCAACATCTTCAGCATTTCCATCACTAGCCTCATCAGCATTTACATCACCATCATCTTCATCATTTACATCACCATCATCTTCAGCATTTACAATCACCATCATCTTCAGCATTTATATCACTATCATCTTCAGCATTTACATCACCATCATCTTCAGCATTTACATCACCATCATCTTCAGCATTTACAACACCAGCACCATCATCTTCAGCATTTACATCACCAGCATCTTCAGCATTTACATCACAAGCACCATCCTCTTCAGCATTAACATCACCATCATCTTCATCATTTACATCACCATCAGCTTCAGCATTTACATCACCATCATCTTCAGCATTTACATCACCAGCATCTTCAGCATTTACATCACCAGCATCTTCAGCATTTTCATCTTCATCATCTTCAGCATTTACATCACCATCATCTTCAGCATTTACATCTCCATCATCTTCAGCATTTTCATCACCAGCATCTTCAGCATTTACATCACCATCATATTCAGCATTTATATCACCATCATCTTCAGCATTTACATCACCATCATCTTCAGCATTTACATCACCAGCATCTTCAGCATTTACATCACCATCATCTTCAACATTTACATCACCATCATCTTTAGCATTTACATCACCATCATCTTTAGCATTTTCATCACCATCATCTTCAGCATTTACATCACCATCATCTTCAGCATTTATATCTCCATCATCTTCAGCATTTACATCACCATCATCTTCAGTATTTACATCACAATCACCATCATCTTCAACATTTACATTACAATCACCATTATCTTCAACATTTATACCACCAGCACTATCATCTTCAACATTAACATCACAATCACCATCATCTTCAACATTTACGTCACAATCACCATCACCTTCAACATTTACGTCACAATCACCATCACCTTCAACATTTACATCACAATCACCATTATCTTCAACATTTACACCACCAGCACTATCATCTTCAACATTTACATCACCATCACCATCCTCTTCAACATTTACATCACCATCTTCTTCAGCATTTGCATCACCAGCATCTTCAGCATTTACATCACCATCATCTTCAGCATTTACATCACCAGCGTCATCCTCTTCAACATTTACATCACCAGCATCTTCAACATTTACATCACCATCACCATCATCTTCAACATTCACATCACAATCGCCATCATCTTCAACATTTACATCGCCAGCATCTTCAGCATTTACATCACCATCACCATCATCTTCAGCATTCACATCACCAGCACCATCATCTTGAACATTCACACCACCTTCATCTTCAACTTTTACATCACCAGCACCATCATCTTCAACATTTACGTCACCATCACCATCACCATCATTTTTAACATTCACATCACCATCACCTTCAACATTTATAACACCAACACCATCCTTTTCAACATTTACATCCCCAGCACCATCATCTTCAGCATTTATAACACCATCATTTTCAACATTTGCACCACCAGCACCATCATCTTCAACGTTTACACCACCAGCATCATAAATATGTCCTCCACTATGCCCACCATCATCCCCTGGTTACTATTATCAGAATGACCATCCCGCTGCACAACAGCCCACATGAAAATGGATTCTGATACAGCTCGATCTGTCTATGTCGGCCTCCCTCAACAGAACACTTTCACATATCATTATACATTGTTACAAAACATAATAAGGGCAAGGAACATCCAGTGTTTCAATCGCAATTAAAAAAAGAATCAAACAAAATTGTCATATTGACATCATCATCATTGCAGTAACAAAATCACCACCAACGCATTTGGGAATCAACAAAAGTATTAGGCCAAGCCCAAATAGAATAGCAAATTTAAATGACACACCTCTTTCGTCTATTGACAGAATGGAAAACATACTGGGAAACACCATGCATCTGATGGGGATTTTTTTACTTCCAACAAAACATGTAGAGAAAATTGAGCTAAATCACCAAGGAACTTAGCTCTAAGATCAGAGTACATGGGGCAGTCAAACAAAAAGTGCATTTCATTTTCAGTCATTGACTTACAAAAAGGACAGGTTTTATCTTGCATAGAGTCACTATACCGATGAATATTTGCATTTAAAGGCAGGACGTTAAATCTAACCTGGGCAATAGCTACCCTGAAGCAATAAGTATCAACATCGTGTATGTATTTTTCACTTTCAAAAATCATTTTAAAGGATCTATAACTTTCATATCTATCCCGATCTCTAACTGTAGAAGTCCATTCCTGAATAAAAATATCAATAAGTCTCTGTTTAAACTGCTTCAAAAATGCTTTGGTATCGCCGACACCTTGTTGCAACCAGACAAAATGAAATCCTGTTTCACATAAAATTTCCCTGATTTTAGATACCCAACAAATTTTCCCATTTCTATCTAGATCAAGAAGCATCTCATATGCTTTATAGGGTAACCTTTCGTTTTCCATTTGAATAAGTCTGAACCAATATCTTAAAACTGATACACAAGAATTTACATAGAGAGGGTATCTTCCCAGATCACCATAAACCATCTTGTTAGGAGTTCTGACTGGGACACCTAAAAATCTTTTACAAGCTAACATGTGAACTTTCTCTAAATGATCTAGCTTATACAACCCCAGATTTCAGATGAATAGAGTAAAACAGATTGTACTTTAGCATCAAATATTTTGAAAAAAGTATAGGCAGTCATTTCTTTATATTTCTGAAATGCTCTGTTTAATTGAATGGCTGCCTTTTTGCCTTTAACTATCAGATGTTCAGTACCTTTCTTCATACTAGTCATTGTTGTGAAATTAAACCCTAAGTAACAATAATTATTTACAACATCCAGCTTTCTTCCATCAAACACCCATTGTTCACGTCGCCCTAAATAACCCCCTTTTCTGAAAACCATAATTTTAGTTTTATCAGTATTTACGTTCAATTTCATTTCTTCACAACATTTATGTAATACATTTAGCTGATTTTGTAAGCCGTGTGGACTTGTTGACAATAAGGCCACATCATCAGCAAAAAGCAATATAAATAATTCCAAAAAGTCTGGTAGAATCTGGATACCATGTTTACCTTTGGCATTCATATGGTCAGATAACTGATTTATAAATACAGAAAACAAAGTTGGGCTTAACACGCAGCCTTGCCGTACTCCAACAGGACAATGAAAAAATTCTGTAAACTCATCATTTGCACGTACACATGACAACAATGAAGAATACATTGATTTTAAGCACATCATAAACCTCCCTTTCACACCTTGTGTTTTCATACATTCCAAAAGTTTTCCATGTTGTACAGAATCAAAAGCTTTTCTGAAATCCACAAAAGCAACATAAAGTTTTCTTCCTTTTTTTTGAGTACATTTCTGAATAACTGCATATAAGTTAAATATCTGGTCAATAGTCGAATAACCTTTACGGAAACCTGCCTGGCTTTCAGAAATCATATTGTTATTTTCTAACCATTTATATAATCGTTTGTTCAAAATTGTTGTAAAACACTT
This sequence comes from Stramonita haemastoma, assembly GCA_030674155.1. Classification (NCBI taxonomy): domain Eukaryota; kingdom Metazoa; phylum Mollusca; class Gastropoda; order Neogastropoda; family Muricidae; genus Stramonita; species Stramonita haemastoma. Next base: position 56,624,614 of record CM060332.1, on the reverse strand, counting down.
TGAGATAATGCTTAATAATGATACACCCCTGTAATTATCTGTGTTATCACGATTACCTTTTTTATGAATTGGAATTATTATAGCCTTAGACCACTCTTTTGGGTATATGCCAGATGAAAAAATGACATTGAACATCTTCATCAAAAAAGCTATCACATCCCTACTGCCAACCTTTAACATTTCAGCTGTTATACCATCTATTCCACTTGCTTTTCCCAATTTCAACTTGCGTATTGCTTCTAAGACTTCTAATTCGGATATGTCCTTATTTAAAATATGTTCAGTGTCTTCCAATAAGTCTGCTGTAATGTTACTATTATCATCAATTCCATCATGACTTTGAAAAACATCTTTGAAATGAGTAAACCAGTTCTCAGTGCTAATACTACTATATATTTTCTCAGTGTTTCCACATCCCATGCATCTAACCTGACTCCAAAACTTTGAAGAATCATTTATGTTTTTCACTAAGGATTCAACTTTTTGCTTTCTGTAGCTTTGCTTTTTAGTTTTTAGTAATTTTTTGTACTGTTTCCTTTTCTCAACATACTCTATTCTGTCATCTTCATGTCTAGTTACTCTAAAATGGTTCAGTTTTGCTCGGCTTTCTTTTTTTAGCATTTGGCATTCATTATCAAACCACGGAGATTTCTTTATGTTGTGCATGCAAACCCTTTTGTTCATACAAGTACTGGCATCTTTTAAACATTTTACAAACATATCTAGGGCACTTTCTACATTGTGTTCTAGAGCATCTGTGGCCAACAAAAGTCTATTTTGGATCTCTTCACTTCTTAAGGCATTAAGAAATTTGTCTTCTTTATCTTTACTCCATACAAGTTTATCAAATGGCTCATTCTTCTTTGCATAGTCTGTAGGTTTTGAAAAGTTACAAGCAATCCCTACTTCCATACTGACTGGTAAATGATCAGACTCTGTCATATTTTCTACATTCAGAGAGAGTACATTAACAGCTGTAAATAAATCAAAGGATGCTATGAAATAATCTACTGTACTTGAACCAGATGGGGATATAAATGTGCAGCTATCATCAAAACCTGCTTCGCAGAGACCATTCAAAATAACACAGTCAAACATATTGCACAATTCAAGAAGTTGGTTACCAAACATGTTAGTATGCATATCTTGCGACTTCCTTAACAGTTCCGACTCAACAAATCCTTGAAAGGTTTTGAAATCATTGTCATCATTTGAAGCACTGCAGTTATAGTTATAAGTTGCTGTTCGAGCATTAAAGTCCCCCATTAGTAGAAAATAGAAATCATCATACTCACTTTGGAGGTCCAATATGCAGTTTTCCAAAACTTCTATCCCATAAATGTCATGTCTTGATTTCCAAAAAGGTGAGTCACTTGGAGGAATATATGAGCAAACAACAAAAACATCTTTGTCAACACCAACCAAATCTTTATACATCTTTAAAACAATAGTATTTTCATTTTCAACATCAACTTTTTCAATAAAAGATGACAATGATTTCCTAACCAAAACAATTACTCCTCCCGAGTACCTTCCCTGGTGTGAAAGCTTTCTAGCTTTTGAAACAAACACTAAATAGTCATGAAAAACAGGAAAATCAACATCAGTTGCAATAAACGTTTCTGTTAGACAAATAATATCATACTTCAAAAGAAAACTAACAAAGTCTGCATCATCTAACTTTGGTAAAAGACCATGCACGTTGTAATTGAGAAATTTAACATGACTTTTATATACATTACGATCTGAAATTTTCATGTGCTGAACTGGCTCATGTAATCTGCTCTGTGTCGCATTAAGGTATACAGTTTTACCTGTTTCCTTACCATCACTTGTGGCCCGGCCGATTCCCTATTTTTTTGCACCTGCACGTGTATTTATCCCCTTAGTTTTTGCTTTTAACCGGGGATTCAGACCTTTGTCCACGGCTCCTTCATCAGTGGCTAGCTTCTTGAAAGAATCAATGATGCTGCTCTGACTATGGGACCGAGCTGAGTCATTGTGCCTGGTTTGCCTGGATCTAGCACTTCCCGTCTGAGAGGCAGCACGTCTGGGTCTTGCAGTTTGTGCTGCGGACAAAGACTGAGCACTATGATTAGTTACATGCTTATATTGTGCGGTGGTAGTCTGTACGTCCAGCTGTTTGTCAGTGTTTGTGTCATCTGCTGTTTGAAGTTGGTCAGTGTTACGAGCCCTTTCTTTATTTTTAGTTGTACTTTCATTTTCTATGTTGTCGTCTGTGTCATCATCTGTAGCCTTGTCAGTGACAGTACCTTCTGTCCACACTGTTATGTCTACATCTGGAATGTCTTCTTGTACGTCATTGCCCACCATATCCTGTATGTCATTGGGACCCATGTCCACGTCATCCCCATATGTTTTATCAGACCTACAAGGATTGTTATCTGTAGCTGCATTACTGATACAGTCTTCACTGTCATTTGTTCTGTTGATTGTGGTCTTATGTTTTGTTCTCTCTCCTGCATGCCCAGTGCAATAGTCAGCCCCATCCACATGAGCCTTCTCCTCATCAATGTTTGGGTCACCACTGTCACTGAAGTCAAGGTCTTCTTGAGTGTCCAATCTATGCAATCTGTTTTGCTGGTGCATTCTGAAACCAGCAGCTCTTCTGGTGTTACTTTGTCTTGAACATACTGGAGCAGCTCTGTTGGTATTACTGCCAGGTCCCTGAGGTTTGGTCCTCTCCTCTGTCCTGGGCTGCCTTTCATGTCCCACCACTTCACTGTAGGAATGGACACCTGGTATGACTGGTAATTCCCTGTCCACTCCCTGACTTAGGCAGAAGTTACTTTTCCCAAATTCTGTACCGACCTCTCTTGGCTCAGTGTGGTAGTTCTCTCTCCTGACATTTCTTTTCTGCTCCTTGGAGTTTTGCTGATGAACCTTATAGTGTGGTCCAGACATTCTCGGGAGAGGTCTGCTAAATGACTGAGCCTGACACCCTCATGTCCATGGGTTCTAGCTGGGCGTGGAGAAAGGTATTTTTGTGGATTCCTCTCCTTCTCCCATTGATGCCCATGGTCAGCGTACCTGCCCCCTGTATCCCTCTTCCATCTGCCATAATTGCTGTTCTGGACAGAGGGCCAGTCCTCTTTCTGGGAACCAACCGTGTGTGGGAATTGTCGCCTGTGGTCTTGTAGCTGTGGATAAGGCTGTTTGTCTCTGATATGTAATTTGCCTCGATGTATATAGGCAATTTTACCTTGGCCCCGATGAAAATCAACTGTTTCTCTCTGGTGGACCGTGAGGTCAGAAGACACCTTGATTCCACTCTCACGAAGGTTGTCCCTAAAGTTCCTGTCACCTATCACAGCCATTTTGTCTGACCAGCGACAAAAGTGAACTATGATAGGGCGTGGTTCGTTTCTCCATGCCTGTGGTCTTCCGACCCGGTAGGCTCTTGAGATGTCTTCCTTCTGCCAGTTAGCGTGAGGTCCATGATCATTCAGAATATCTATTATGTACTGAGTAGTTGTCTGGTCATCCTCCCTGTCCAGTTCTTCCACATTTAGAAATTTGACATTACATGCCTTCATGCTTTGCTCAGTAGATTCCAGCTTTCTTTCCACTGTCTCCAAGCGGTCAAGAATTATCTGTCTGTCTTCCTGTAATTCCTGAATGGCTTCTTTATGTTGCAGAGTACATTCTTTCAGTGTGTGCATTTCCTCAAGGAAGTGTGACAGCCTGACATCAAGAGTGCTGAACTTTTCTTCAATACTGCTTTTTATATTGTTTGTATGAAGGAAGAGTCCTTGCTGAATTTGTGTAAAACGCCAATCCATCATTTGGATAACGTTTGGAGGGGGTGGTAAAAGTTCTTGTTGCGACATTATTCACTTTATCATGTGCCTGTGATCCGTGGTTTGTTTGATCAGTGGTTTGTTTATAAACATCAGGTTACACACGTGCTAGGAAGCAGAAACAAGTTCATGGCTATACAGTTTGGGCACTCTCCTCTTAAAGCAAGTTGCACGTGCCCGTATTTGAATGACACCGTTCCACCCTCCTGAGCACTGAGATATTTTTTTATAATCAGAAAAAATATCCTTCTTTGTGGTATATTGATTTGATAAATGTTTATATACACACTTCCACTGACCTTTTAAGTATTTCCAAACCATATTTAGTTGCACACACCATAGAGGAACACATCTGCAAAATATTTCCGCAATTGGAGACCAAGAAATGTCATTTTTTCACAATTTGTCAGAGCACAGCACAAACACGACCTGCATTCATGAGTGCATCTCCGCCGCCCAGAGAGAGAGAGAGAGAGAGAGAGAGAGAGAGAGAGAGAGAGAGAGAGAGAGAGAGAGAGAGAGAGAGAGAGAGAGAGAGAGAGAGAGAGGAGAGAAAACAGAGAGAGAGAGACAGAGAGAGAGAGACAGAGAGAGACAGAGAGAAAGAGACATAGAGAGAGAGAGACAGACAGAGAGAGAGAGAGAGACAGAGAGAGAGAGAGACAGAGACGGAGACAGAGACAGAGACAGAGAGACTTTCATTTCACCCCCACCCCCATGCCCCAACTTGTTGTGTCCAGTCCTCAGAAAAAGATGTGTGTGGGAAGTTGTCACTGTCAGGTCGCTGTGAGGCCACCATCCAGATGAGGCCTGGCACTGCTGCTGGGTGACTTCAGAAGTGTTCAGTGTTGGCTGAAATGATCACACACTCACGAATGCACCCACGCACGCATACACACATATAGACACACATACACACACAAACACACGCGCACGCGCCCTCGCACACACGCACACACAAACACACTCACTCACTCACTCACACAGAGAGAGAGAGACATTATGCACTTACATTTGCGTAGGTATACAGAAACAACATACTATCCTGTCTTCATACCTACCTACCTACCTACCTACCTACTTACCTAACTACCTATTTATCTACCTACATAACCTACCTAACTCTCTACCTACCTACTTATCTGCCTATCTACCTAACTACCTACCAATCGTCTTTACTACCTACCTACATACTATTTTATTTATCTACCTACTTACCTATCTTATTTATTTTTTTAAATTTATTCTTCTATATTGAGGATAATGGAATAAGCAATCATGTGCTTTTTACATCTAGTCCCTGTGTGTATGCAGTTTTATCAATTTTGTCATCTTTGCCCACCATCACGCAATGGCTTACTCTTCCAAAAACAGGAACAGGATTTAACATGTACGCAAGATGTTCTGCGTGCGTTCGCATACAGGGCTACCCATCTACCATCTTAACTTCCAAAATACCTACGTAACTGTCTATCAATCTGGCTATCTATTTATATTTGAAATGCAGAGCCGCCAGACGTCACAAGTACAGAATCATCAGACATCACAAGTGTAGAGCCGTCAGACGTCACAAACACAGAACCCTCAGACATCACAAGCACAGAACCGGTAATCGTCACAAGCACAGAACCGTCAAACACGACAAGTGCGGAACCGTCAAACATCACAAGTGCAGAACCGGTAATCGTCACAAGAGCCAAACGGTCAAAGCGCACAAGTGCCACAGCAGCTATCGTGTTGTCATCACTTCTCTCCATCAGCTCTGTCGTCACGGTGATCGGGGCTTTCATCTGTCGCCTTCGGAATCAACGGCGAAGAGGAGGTAGGCCTGTATTTCTGACAATGTGTTCTTCCCTTCCTGCTGTTGTCTTGGTCCTCCCTATAGTAGTATTACCTGCGTTTTCTCTCCGCCTCCCTTTAACTCTGTTACCTCACTATTCCATTCTTTCTCTTTAAGGTACAGGTGTGTGAATGTGTGTGCTTGTTGTTGTTGTTTGGTGTGTGTGTGTCTGTGTCTGTGTGTGTGTGTGTGTGTGTGTGTGTCTGTGTGTGTGTGTGTGAAAAACAAAATCAAAGCCGTGGAAATGATGTGTTATATCAAGACAGTAAATGTACACTACCAATGTCACCAACAAACAAACAAGGCAGTAGACACACTGACCATATCACCAACAAACAAGGCAGCAGACACACTGACCACATTACCACGTCAATCCACAGAGAAGACCTCACTGCCAAGTGGTCTGGCTTTACTCAGGACTCATTCGGTGATTTCTGTTGCAGGGTGGTGAGGCAGCAGTGTCAGTAGAGCTACACACAGACTTCAGCCTGGAGTTCACACACTGCCTCAAACACAACTCCTCCTCTCTACTTCAGCCTTCCGACACTTCTGTAGGGAGCAGAATGAATGTGGTACTGAGGTCATGAACCAAAAGAGAGAAAGATGAAAATGATGCCAGAAGGGAATGTGTACTACGTAGATTGCATTATCATGTAAAATACAATATGGACAAAAGTAAGGCCTTATGTAAAATACACAGTAAAAGAATGAACTCTGTAAAAATGTAAAGCGCAGCACACGAATCCAGCATAACTCAGTCAAGTGTCCATTCCTTAGTACTGAAATTAGGCCCTTCCTTTTATCATGTGTCGTGAGTTTCTGCTATAATTAGCACCAGCTGGGATGGAATGGAGAGCAGCTGAGAGGAGCTGAATGTGGGGGAAGCTGACAGCTGTGAAAGTACATTGAAGAAAACTTCTGTAAATATTATTGTTGATTTAGAAAAAGTCCTCAGTGACATAAAAACAGAATGCACAAATACTCATTTTTGTTGATACTCAGTTTTACAGGACATGTTTACACACATCAATAAAACGCCTAGGTGTGCCAAGTGGAAAAACTATGATCTTGCTGTTATTGAGAACGTAGGTTTGTATGTCTTTATAAATGTCTCTCTGGAAAGATAAAATTTTGAGACCATAATCAAATGTAAAGTAACAGTGTTATCAAATTATCAAAAGCTAGAAGTGCAGTATGCTTTTAATACAAGGGGGTTTGATAGCCTTTTGAAAGTTACAGAAACGATTTGTTACCTATTTGTAAAGAACCAGATCTATGTTGCTTAAAGACTGTTCCTATTTCTTTTTGTTGTAATGATGGATTGTTACACTGTTGATTCCTGCAAGGGATGAATTTGTTAAACTATTAAAGTTTGTACTTTTTAAAAAAAATCTGTGTGTGTGTGTATGTGTGTGTGTATGTGTGTTTGTGTATGTGTGTGTGTCACTGTGTCTGCGTCTGTGTCTGTTTCTGAGTCTTTCTCTATCTGTCAGTGTCTTTGTTCATCTTTCTGTCTGTCTGTCTGTCTGTCTGTCTGTCTGTTTTTCTGTGCATGTAAGTTTGCATTCATCCATTGCTCCATGTCTGTTTCATGTCTCAGAGTGCAAATGCATTGATGTGTACGTGATTTCCTTTCTGTGAGTCTGTTGCTTTGTGATACTTCATCTGAGTGGTTTACACAGACTTACACACAAACACACTAACACAAACACACAAAGACACACAGACAAACACACACACACACACAAAGACACACACTAGCGTGCGCGCACACACACACACACACATACACACACACACAAAGACACACACTAACACACTGACACACAGACACACAGACATTCACATCCTCCCCCTCACCCACCCAAAACACACACACACACACACACACACACACACACACACACACACCACACACACATATATATATATCCACGCACCCAATCACTACACGCACACACACACACACACACACACACACACACTCTCTCTCTCTCTCTCTCTCTCTCTCTCTCTCTCTCTCTCTCTCTCTCTCTCTCTCTCTCTCTCTCTCTCTCTCTCTCTCTCTCTCTCTCTCTCTCTCTGAAACTGAATGTTTCGTCATGATATTGACGATGATGAGAATGATAGACGAGATAACGACAATGATGATAACAACGATGACCACGATACTGGATAAGACCTTGACACCCAGGATGATGATGACGGTGAGCTTACACAGTGCCTGGAGGTTGATTGTATAGCTTCCTTTTAGTGTCATAATCATAATTACTTCCTGTGCAAAGAAAAAAACGAAACAATTTTAAACGACGTATTCAGAACAAGGAAACATTTTTATGTAATATTATTAGATCAGACAGAGAGAGAGATTGATTTATTTCAATTTATTTATCTATTTTATTCTTTTATATTGAGAATACTGGAATAAGTACTCATATGCTATTTTACGCCCGGTCCC
>CM060332.1:56598995-56611495 GCA_030674155.1 Stramonita haemastoma | reverse complement strand
ATGTGTCTATGAATGTGTTTTTCCAACGGTTTTGATATTATTGATAAATTAGAAATAGGTCTGTAATTACAAGATTTTGAATGGTCTCCACTTTTAAATAGAGGAATTACTTTAGCTATTTTAAACTGCGTTGGAAAATAGCATTTTTCAATGCATAAATTATATATATATAAGTTAATGTGTCAGAGATGATAGGAGCTGCTAACTTGAGAATTTTACTGTCAATACCATCTGGTCCTCTACTACTATTTTGTTTCAAGCTATTTAGATATCTGAACACTTCAGAAACACTTATGAAAGGGATTTTTAATTTTGATTTAATGTTTTTTGATGAGCAAAAGCTTTTTAGCTCTTCTAAGGAGTTTAATTCTGTCTCATCTCTTTTTATAACTGTTTCAGCTATGGTGGTAAAATAAATGTTGAGATCATCTGGGGAAATTTTATTAGCAATGGGTTGAGTTGGGTATTTATTGGTTAATTGATTGATAGCCTGCCAAACAGCTTTAGGATTGTGTTTTGATGAGGCAAGATTTTGGAAATATTTTTGTTTTGCTTTACGTTTTAATGAGTTTACTTTGTTTCTTTGTTCTTTAAATTCTCCTATTTTTCTTGCTTTTAATAGATCATCTCTTAAATAAGTTTCTTTTAGAATCTCAGTTGTCATCCATTTAGGTTGTGTTGCATGCTTCACTCTTCGGGTTTTGAAAGGAGCATGTTTATCATAGACTGAGTTAAATGTTTCTAGCCAAAAATATATGGCTTTCTCTGGGTCTGTAAAGTTGTAAACATGATTAATTGAGGTATTTAGCAAGTCAGCAAGAAATTTATTTTCATCAAATTTAACAAATGATCTATAAGTGACTTCCTTGTGACCAGCTATGGGAATTTTTATTCCTTTTTTGTTCCATGTGAAACAGGTAGGAAGGTGGTCACTGCAGCCACAGTTAGGAACACATATTTCTTTGATATTTTGCTTATTAGTTACATATACATGGTCAATGAGAGTTGCACTGGAGGAGGTTAAGCGCGTTGGTGTGTCAATAATTTGCGAGAGATTATAGGAATTTAATTTGTTTACCCACAAAGGGTGGGGTTTAAGTAGATTCATGTTAAAATCTCCCAATAGTAAAAGTTCTTTTGCATCCAAAGATGCTGCATCCATCATTATGGAAAATCTATCAACCCAATCAATTCTCTCAGAGGGATTTCTGTATATAAATCCGATAATAATGGGTTTACTTCGTTTGAGTTGTATTTCTAGCCATAGAGACTCTACTTGTTGGGTTTCAAGATGGTGAATACGTTTAAAGTTTATGGATTCATTTATATATACAACTATTCCTGTTGTTTTGGAGGAAGAGGGGTCTTTACGGATTGCTCTAAACCCAGGTATTTGGATTTCTTTATCAGATACTAAACTGGAAAGTCTGGATTCTGTAAATCCAAATAAATGAAATGGTTTATTTGAGTTGTGTAGGATACTATGTACATCAGCTAGCTTGTTTAAAATGCTGTTAATGTTTAAATGACCAATACGTAGTCCATCTTTTTTTGGCCAGGTTTTCAGACAGGGAGCCATGTTGCTGAAAAGGTAGAGAAGAAGAAGGAGAAGAAAAAAGAAAAAGAAAAAAAAAAATCACTAGAACCCCGAATGATTCTAAAACGGTTTGAGGAAACAATATTTATCTACTTAAACTGATCAAGTAAATACAATGGAATGGATGATAAGTGAATATGCAATACAAAGCAATATATATTAATACGTATGATAAAACTATATCAGTTTTTGCTGCACAAGTTAAGAGGAGCAAAAAAGTACTAATAAAAGTCTTGCTTTAACTGTTACCAGTTGAGAGATATTATATCTTAAAACAGTTAGATATACCCAATATCCTCAGATCAGGAATATTGTTAAGTAGTCAAATCAGTCTTTTGGAACACACAGAGAAATGTTTATGCTGTATTCCAATATCCAAGGCGAGAAAAAAAAAAAAAAAATCCACTGTTGTGTCCCTTCCATCTGTCTTTGTCCATTTAAAATTAGACTCTTTAATTTGAAGGTTAGCACAACACAGCACAGAAGTCACTAAACACATCCACGGTTGTGAATAACTTCAGAATAATTCAGTTTGCAGGTTTGCAAAACACAGCACGGGAATCACAAAACACATCCCCTAACTTGGATAACCTTCAGTTTGTAGGTTTGCAAAACACAGCACAGGAGTCACTAAAGGCATTCACAATCTAGACGCATTCACAAAATCTAGGCATTCCAGAACTGTCACTAAACAGCACAGGAGTTATAGCACAGGTGTCACTAAATGCATTTACAATCTAGATGCATTCACAATCCTAATCGATCCAAACTGATACTGACCGCATTCACAATCTAGATTGTTCCGATAAAGTACCGTTTAGTACTAGTAAGACAAGTCATTTCAGCACAGCGTTTTTTAGCACAGTAGGTATAGTGTTGAATGTTTCTGACAATTCTTAATATTTCATTTGCCGGCACCAGGTCCACAGAGGTATTCATCAAGGTAGAAAGGTTTATTTTCACAGGTAGTTTATATGCACATCTACAGACATACCCCCCCCCCACACACACACACACACACACATTCAACACACACATGCACACTCGCAGGCACACATATATTCGCTCTAAACGCAAAACACACAAAAACACACTGATACGGGCGCACACACACACACACACAACACACACACACACACACACACACACACATACACACACACACAACACATACACATGCACACACACACACATAAAACACACACGAGCGTGCGTTCACTCTCCCATACACACACATACACACACGCGGCACACACACACACACACACACACACACACACACACACACACACACACACACACACACACACAACACACATACATACTTACACACCTGAGGCACACACACATGAGGCACACACACATGAGGCAGGCACACACACACACACACACACACACACACACACACACACACACACACACACACACACACACACACACACACACACACACACGGCACATACACACACACATGCAGCACACACACACACATACACACACACGCACACACACCACACACACACGCGCGCGCCCATACACACACATACATACACACAAGTCTAACATACATGTACATACATATAAAATATCATTTTAAAGGAAGGTTAGGGCAAAACAAAACCATAAACAGAGTAGTAGCTTATGTCTGTCGCATGTCTTTCTTGTCCAGAAACTCATACGGCCGGGACTGCATATATTTGGGGGGAGGGAGGGGAGGCATAAAGAAGGGCCAAGGTGGAGGGGGAGGGGGAGGGTACATCATTGAATACCATGGATAAGGGGGTCTTTTGGAAGAGAAATTTTGGTACCACATTTGAAAATCTTGGGTCTTGGAAAAAGGGTCTTCCGATTCTTTTTGCAATGGACGGTTGGAGAAGGGAAGTTGATTAGAAGGAGGGGTGGGAGGGGTATCTGGATTACCTGGTGAGTAGGATGATTTGGATAAATTCCTAGAGCTTGGTAAGGGAGGGAAACTATCGTCATATTGATCCTGATCAGAGCTCTGGGAAAGGGGAGGGGAGGAGTGACTATGAGGGAGTGAGGGGAGAGGTGCAGAGTGACTTTTGGGGGGTTCAGAGGAGGCCTGTGGTCGAGGCAACGAGTTCGGGCTGTTGGTAGGCCTTTGTTCGTATTGGTTGCGACCCCGTGGTGGGATGTGGGAGGAGGGTGGGATGTGGGAGGAGGGGGGGTTGTTAGGGCATAGGCCTAGTTGGGTGTGCTGGGGGTGGGACAGATGTGGTAAGGGAGGAGGGGGTAGTAGAGACGTTTTTCCACTGTCCAGCTGGCTTCTCCGTTGCCCTGCTTCTCTGCCTGAAGTTTCCGGCCTAGGTGGAAACAGATTGAGAGCCAGTCTTGCCGTGCCTTTCCTTGAGGGGTGGGTTGCGTCACCGTACAGGGCCAACCGAGGCGCTCCACTGGTTGTGGTGAAGACTGTAGAATGGTCGATGTACTTCACCCCCATGCTGTCACATGCCCGCTGTAGTTTTCTGTTGCTAGGGGCAATGACAGCATTGAGGATGTGACGGCCTCTGGCTGGTATGATGGCAGAGGCATGGAGTGTGGCTTTGGGGAAGGTGTGGCGGCATTGGGAGAGAAGGTTTCTCCATGTCGCAGTGCCAATGCCACCATCTTCGGACGTTGCTGGCAGCCGGCAGTCATTCACCCCAACATGAATGGTGGCACTCCTCACATTAGTGGCAGGTGGCTGCTGACTGAGCCACCCTGCTAGTTCCCGGATTGTTAAATCGGGGACACACACTTTCTGTGAGAAGCTGCCTGGGGGGGATGACCGGGAAATGTCCACTCCCTGAATTGTGGAGTCGCCTAAAAGGATTTTCGAGGCATTGGGATTGATTAGGCCTATAGCTCTTTTGAGTGGATGGGTGGGGTCTTTGGTAGGAGAGGATTGGGGATCTTTATTAGGCTTAGTAGGGAGAGGGTCTTTTTTGGTTGTGGAAGCAGAAGGATCAGTGGCCAGGGAGAGAGAGGGAGAGGATACTTTCTGATCTGAGGGACAGTTAGGCTTTGGATGACTTTTTTTCGGTTTGGGGTTTGATTTGTTTGGGGGGAGTTTGGGTGAGGACACATTGCCTGAAGGGGTATGTTTTTGGGACAGGGTAGTTAGGTGGTCGATTTCAATTTTGAAAGATTGTCTGGCTTCCAGAAATGCAGCTCTGAGTGCTGTGATCTCTGCTTGTAGAGAATGTGTCACAGCTTCAAAGTCTGCCTTGGAAATACAGTTTTCATGACAGCATGTGGAGTGAGGATCACTGTCACTGTCTGTCATGGTGGTTCTGTCACTTGTGGCTAGGCCTAGCTGTTGGTTGTGGCCAGCAGGGTGGAGGGGGGAGGTATTGTTTGTTCCCCCCAGTTGGCACTGAGCCATGGTGGGTCCACAAGGAGTGGGGGAGGAAGAGTTTGTCTCAGGGGTTACAGCATCAAGGGGGTGGGAGGGGGAAGGAGAAGGAGAGGTGGTGGTGGCTTGTTGCTCCGTGCTATGCTGACTACAATCAAGCATATCAGCAATAGGAGAAGAGGGCGAAGACAAGGGATGGAGGGTAGGACTGGAGGGGGAGAGTGAGGTAAGAGAAGTGTCCCCCTTCTCTTCAAGGAGGCCAGGTGTAGTAGGCCTAGTTGTGGTAGGCCTAGTGGAGACAACCGTCTGCTGGCTTGAGTTAATCTGTTGGCTTGAGTCCAATGATGGCTGACAGACGTCTGGTGTGTTAGCTAACACTTCCTCTTCAGCTGAACTTGAAGAGGTGTCAACAGAGGAGTGTTCCTCATCACATGCACTGTCTTCCTGTTGGTCCATGATGCACAGCCTATTCCTAATACTATCACTTGGTTGTTCTGCTTCACTAATGCATGCAATGTTTGTACTGTCTTCACTAGATGCTAAATAGTCCACTATGGAGCGAAGTTTCTTAAACTCATTGTCTATCCAGTCATGACAGCCCTTTCCTTGCACTAAAATTAAGTTGGTGGTATAGTAGATGTGTATTTTTAAGAGCTTGCCTTGGTCTGTGCGTATTTCTAGGGTTGACTGAAAAAGATCTGATGGGGTGGGGGATGTAATGTCAATGTCATCTTCAGTATCATAAATTTCGTGCTTTGCTCTATATTCTGTCCATGTTGAATTGAAAATTGGGGGGGCATATTTTCCTACATATCTATGAAATAATGTATATCGCCAATGAGGCATGCGGGTGTGTATACATTCGAATTTTTTCTGGATAGAGTCTAATGTGTTCTGAATTTCTTCCAGTCTATGTGTGTTAAAAATATTGTCTCTTGTCATTGATCGAGTAGTCGGCCTCATGATGAAGTCCCTATGTGTCCCTAGTGCCGTAAAGGTTTGTTTACAGATATTCAAGTAATGCCATGGTTCCCCTACGGCCAAAGCCTAGCCCCTGACGGGGCATGGCAGCCGTGGGCCTGGCCTAATGAATTAACCTAGTGATGTACATTCATTTTACTTTGAAGCTATTGGTTAGGCCTACTGTATTCATTCTGTTTTGTTTTTGTTATTGATTTTTTTCTCACATATTTATAAATATATCGGGTAAGCTTATATTTCAATGTGTATCATATTTTTAGGTAAAAAAAAACAAACAAAAAAAACCACCTTACTTGTTGGAGATAAATAACATGTTCAACACCTCAGGAACAGCACAGAAGAAAACCGCACATGAACCACTATGCGATGTGATGTGAAAATGTGAAGATAGAAACACAATTAAAGCACAAATAAAAGCACAAAACTGATGTGAAATATACGGCAACACTGAAGACTAGGAAATAAACGGGAACACTGAAATAAACTGAAATAAACAGCACAACTGAAATAAACAGCGCAACTGAAGCCGTAGGTGGAACGTCACGTCACGTCACGTTCCGCTTGGCTGCACACTGGAGCCCCTCTCGAATACGTCTTGACACTACGACGGTCGCCGAGAGAGAGAGAGAGAGAGAGAGAGAGAGAGAGAGAGAGAGAGAGAGAGAGAGAGAGAGAGAGAGAGAGAGAGAGAGAGAGAGAGAGAGCATTCTTTTGGACACAATGCATCAAAAAGGATGTGGGTAGGGAGTGTCATTGAAAAACTTTTCCCCATCCATTAGACCATGAGTGGTAGTCTGGGTGCTAGTCTTCCGGCTGAAACTATAAACCAAGGTTCAGTGTATTACAACTCATTATATGTCGCATGTAAAAGAACCCACGGTAATAAGTGGATTGTCCCTGGCAAAATTCTGTAGAAAAAAGCCACTCTGATAGGAAACAAATACAGTTGCAGACAGGAAAAATAAAAAAAAGAATGGGTGGCACTGTACTTGTGGCAACACACTCTCCCGGGGGGGTAGTAGCATGAATTTCACACAGAGAAATCTGCTGTTACATAAAGTGATACAAAAATAAATAAAATAGATCAAGAAAGGCTTCACAAGAGAGTAAACAGGTCAAACTCAAGATAATTGTATGAATTGTCACACACATCCTGTTTCATTTTGCTTTTGAAAACCTTTCCATTTGTTAAGGTGAGAAAAACCATCCTGCTAAAAAAACAACCCAAAACAGAGGGTCAAACCTCTGTAGTAACGGTATTGAACATAATTATTCTCATTGGTTTAGTTTATGTCCTCTGGTATTTAAAACAGTGTTGCTTTGTTTTATGACCTCAAGCCAGGCTGTGTGTAAAGTCTATCTTACAAACTTGTAGGCAACATGTTTAAATGCTGTAACAATTAATTTGTACAGATATATATCTTTCAACTCATTGATGAAGCGTCACGTTTACTTTTCTTTAAGTTCGCAAAAAGGAAACATGTTGTTTATCTGAGTTCTTGAAATGAAAAGTGAGGTCAAAGGTTATGTATTATAGCCAAACACTCTGGCCTATCCAAACTAGGTCAAGGCCGTTTTTCAAGGTCAACAGATGCAATGAGGACCAGAAACAAAAACAAAGGGAGGAAAATCCTTTTTTTGTGTTCTTTCTGTTTCTTTTTTATTTGTGTAGTTAAGTTCAGTCAAGGTGTTGGTCAGCTGTAGTTTGACAAGGAAGTAGCCCCAGCCTGGTCAGCCCTCATGCACTGGTCAGCTGTCAGTAGAGGGTGCAGACAGTGGCGACATCTGTCAGCTGTCAGTAGAGGGTGCAGACAGTGGCGACATCTGTCAGCTGTCAGTAGAGGGTGCAGACAGTGGCGACATCTGTCAGCTGTCAGTAGAGGGTGCAGACAGTGGCGACATCTGTCAGCTGTCAGTAGAGGGTGCAGACAGTGGCGACATCTATCAGCTGTCAGTAGAGGGTGCAGACAGTGGCGACATCTGTCAGCAGGTCACAGCTATCTCAGCACATGTGCTGCAACTTGGCTGTGTTGTAGTGACCGGTGCTAGTTCTGTTCTGGGCTTCAGGATGGTGTGCACCTCAGCTTGTGCTGGGTTTTTTTTCTCTGCAGTTTGTGCCATGATCATCATGGTGAAGATATAGAATTGTGGAAGTTATACTCTTTGTGTTGTGTGTGTGTGTGTGTGTGTGTGTGTGTGTGTGTGTGTGTGTGTGTGTGTGTGTTGTGTGTGTGTGAGTGTGTGTGTGTGTGTGTGTGTGTGTGTGTGTGTGTGTGTATGTGTGTGTGTTTGTGCGCAGGTGTGTGAGAGTGTGTGTGTGTGTTTCTTTTGTGGGTGTGTGCATACATGGGTGTGTGCTTCTTTTATGGGTGTGCATTTGTGTGTATGTGTGTGTGTGTGTGCATGTGTGTGTGTGTGCATGTGTGTGTGTTTGTGCGTGGGTGGGTGGGTAGGTGGGTTTGTCAATGTGTGTGTATTTTTGTGTGTGCATGCATGTGTGAGTCCTTGTCTATACTTTAAGAAAATATTGTTAGCTTTGTTTCGTATACACCAATATCGTCATTGAGTTCCTCTATATTCTTCCCGTTTTAAAAACACAGAAGTGTTGTTTTGTCAATGATTTCAACAGGTTTTATTGTTTGGCAATGAATGAATGTGTTGTAACACGTTGACAAAAAAAAAACGATTGTTATATCAGTGTCCTGATTGTAGCTGGGTAGTTTAGCCTGCCCTGTTGCTTATACTAGTCTGTCTCCCCGAGATTGTTGCTCACTTTTTGTGTTACCTTTGTTGAAGAAGGCTGGATTCTGTCTTCTCCGTTTTGTGATCTGGTAAACACTGTTGATTTATCTCTGAAATGTGTATCTACTTTAGTGACATTAGTTCAGGATATTTCTTGTGACATAGGTTTCAGTCTAAAAGTATGATGTATCCTGCAGTGTTTTTTTTTTAATGACGTTTATCCTAACATATACTCATGATTACAAACGCTTTTATATCTTGTGGCTCTGTTCTCTTCTGAATAGTATTATTTATATTGTTTCATATGTATACTTTTTCTAAACTATTATTAAATTTTTGATTATGTTCTGTATGGGAATGTTCAAGATTGGACATGTGTGATGACTGTTAAAGTCAAAAGCCAGTTTTGAAACAAACGTAACCTTTAAAAAATGATATTCTTTCTGATGACACAGTTTCTGAAATCAAAAACTCAATTGTGATGTGTGTACTCTTCCTAAGGTGCTGGTAGTTCTTGCAACCTGTTACCATCTAAAACTATAAGATAAGCATACCATATTATTGAGGGTAATTTTCAAAGTTTATGAGTCCTTTCTGTGCATGTATTTTAAACACAATTAAGAGTGCAGATGGCGTAATGACATAGAGTCTCAACAGTATTAGAAAGAGGTACATTATGGACACATCTGTAGAGAGAATCCATACATGACATCCATGGTTTGTGTTCAAAAACAGTATCAGTAAATATGCCTTGTTGTGACAGTACCAAAAAGAAACGTCTATAGGCAGTTTTGACTGGAAGCAATTTAAGGCAGTATTCTATTGTGAGTCTGTTAGGGAGTGTTTATAAACATCATTAAGAGGGAGTAGCTGTAGAGAAAACCCATAGATGCATTCAATGTCAGTGTTCATAAGCAGTATGCAAAAACAGTCTTTCAGCAGTGTTATAGAAAGCAGTTACAGGAAATGTCTGCACATAGGGTTGAAAAAATCTCCTTCCGAAGTGTCCAGAAGATGTATCCATGGAGTGTTGTCTTTGAGTGTTACTATGGAGAGTGTCAATGCAAAGTTTCTATAGGCAGGGTGGAGGAGGGTGTATGCAAAGACGCAGCTTTTCACGTTTGAGTGCCGGGTCCTTTCTGGTGGGTGGTGTCACAGGCTTGCAATGGAAAAGGAGCAAAATGAAATGCAGTGATATATCACTGTTAGACGTGTTACATATATTCCATACTGATTGATCCTATTTTGAATATTCTACGTGGAACGTCGATGGATTTGCTCAAAAAGTTTAAATAAATTAATACTTTTCCCATTTTGAATGCTTGCAATGACCACATCCAATATTCCTAAGTTCTATCGGTATGGGTGTCCTCACGCAGTTTCCATCATTCTATTGATGGCATCTATTGGGGGGGCGGATAGCCTAGTGGTCAGAACATTGCGCTGGCAATTTGAAGACCCGGATGAGACTTTAAACCGAGGCCCCGTGTGCGAACGCACGCAGAACATCTTGTGCACACGTTAAATCCTGTTCCGCTTTTCATAAGAGTAGGCCATCGTGTGCCGGTGGGAACAGATGACAATATTTACAAAACTGCATACACACGGGGACCGGATGAAAAAAGCACATGATTGCTTATTCTGTTATCCTCGATATAAAAGAATAAATAAATAAATAAATAAATAAATAAATTCACAAAATGCATCGATGTAGAATTTTCATAGAGTGTACATACAGACAGCATACACAGTGATTGCATGGAGGAGGCCCTGCTACAGGAAGTGTTACAGGGGTTTTGACAGGAGTTATTCACAGGGAGTGTTGACACAGATTGTTCACATAGAGAGTATGGATGTGTTCTTTTATTCAGTCTATGAACATCTGATTTTGGAGTAGGGCTTTACTCAATCTAAACTCTTTATTATGTAAGTTATGTAACAGCTGTATCAAATGCAGATTATGCAATGTTGTCGTAGGCACATAAGCAACAATAATATATCACCCATTCGCTGTCTTCTCAAAGGCTGGGTCAAACGCCACCTACCAGAAAAAAACAAACAAATGCGTAGTCCTTCCTTGTCACTTCTGTGGAGTGGGTTAGACCTGTTCTGACCAAACATGTTGTAGCCCTTCTTACAAATTAGAACTAGAAAACAAAAATTGCAGGGAATTGTGTTCTAATTTAACATGTACATGTCCTTCACCGACCTTAGAATACAAAACAATGGAGTAGTCTTCAGGCATTCTGCACTACCATGGTCACAGAGTGGGGTTGAAACATGGAAAACAATGGCTTTGAACATACTCCATCCTTCTTCATGTCCACTTTCCTCAAGGAAGTAATGATTCAGTTTGTCTATAAACTGACAGAGTCTACCAGCTTAAGACAGAATCTTCAAAATATACTTATCAAAGCTCGCTATATCTTCAATGCGTGACATTGTTCCTAATATATTATAACTGAAACAGCTGAAAGGAAAACACTGTCTGGAAATGTTCTTTTGTTTCTTGTTTAGAAGAAAACTATTTGGTGCATGTAGCCAGACCTGTGTATTGTGTGGTGAAGGTGCAGGAGCAGTGATGATGATGGCAGGGATGAAGGCTGTCTACCTGCTGATGCAATGGCTTTGAACATACTCCGTCCTGCGTCATGTCCACATTCCTCAAGGAAGATAGGATTCAGATTATCTATAAACTGACATAATCAACCAGCTTAAGGCAGAATCTTCAAAATATTTCAATCAAAGCTCGCTATATCTTTACTGTTTAACATAGTTTTCTAATATATGCTATCTAAAGCAGCTTAAAGGAAAAGACTGTACATGTTAGTTTGTTACTTTAATTTTTTTTGTGGTGCATGTAGCCAGACCTGTGTATTGTGTGGTGAAGGTGCAGAAGCAGTAATGATGATGGCAGGGATGAAGGCTGTCTACCTACTGATGCTCATTTTGGGCTCCCTTCAACAGCATTGCTGTGCTGAGTCCTGTGAGTACAAGCAGACACTGGCTGTGAAAGTTTCTACATAGTTTATGTTCTTGTCTCATTCATTGATTCATTGATTCATTGATTCATTGATTCATTCATTCATTCATTCATTCATTCATTCATTCATTCACTCATTCATTCATTCATTCATTCATTTATTCATTCATCAATAATTATTGATTAATTAATTAATTATTTCATTCATTCATTCATCCATTCATTCAGTCAGTCAGTCAGTCAGTCAGTCAGTCAGTCAGTCAGTCAGTCAGTCAGTCAGCCTGCCAGTCAGTCAGTCATTCAGTCAGGCAGTCAATCAGTCAGTTAGTCAGTCAGTCAGTCTATTTCCTTACTGTGTTTCTTTCTTTTGCATTTCTCATTTTACAAGAGCAAGCACAATAATAAACTGCTATGTCGAGAGGAAGCTCTTTGTTCTTGAAGCTGGGTTTGTTAGATCTTTGTTTTTCGTAATAAGAAAGGACGTTGGGATGAGAATTTGATTTTTTTTTCGTATAAATCAAAATAACGAGAATAGAGACACCAAAGCTACGGATATTTACACACACACACACACACACACACACACACACACACACACACACACACACACACACACACACACACCACACACACACACACGCACGCACGCACGCACTCATGCTCGAACGCACGCACGCACGCACGCACACACACACACACAGACACACACACGTGTGCACATACACAGAATATAGTCATAGGCAAACCCAAAATAGTGATGTGTAACAGCGTATGTTGACGGGATGACACTATTCTTTTTAAGAAGGGGAAGTAAAAAAAAGATAAAGAGGAAGATATATATA
>CM060332.1:56576495-56591495 GCA_030674155.1 Stramonita haemastoma | reverse complement strand
CAGTCGGTATCGTTTAGAGAAAGTTTGTGTAGGAGTGTGACAATGAATCAATGTATCTGAATATCCACTACATACATATAAAGCACTACTGTTTTATTAATTTCCGCGTCAGTCAATGTATAAGTCTGTCACTAGCATCAGTTGTATTAGTATCGTCTCAACTTCACCATATTATAGCAAGGCTAAGACTGTTGCTGATTTTTTGGAGTGCTACTTTTTTGGTTCAGTGCGGCTGGATTCTCTCTCGTTGGTTTTTTGGTGAGTAACTGGTAAAAGAAATTGTTAATATATCCTTATATTTGTTTGTTTGTTTGTTTGTTTTTTGTTCCCCAAATAGAGGTGTAAGGTTTACCGATAGTGAGATTTTGCGTATGCGAGCGTTTTTTGCTTACCATGAAGGTAGTCAGTCGCAGTCTGACTTAGGGGATGTATGCTGGGTATGTTCGTGTTTTCTTATCCTGTCTAACGCTGACATGAATTACAGGATCTTTAATGTGCATATTTGATCTTATGCATGTCAATGTGCGCAAAATGAATCAAGTCACTGGCAGGTGTGCACTTAAAATTGACCTGGGAGATCGTAAAAATCCCCACCCTTAATTCACCAGACGCCACCGTCGAGATTCGAACTCGCGACTTCCTGGACCCATGAGACTAAAGTCGAACAGTTTCATCCCCTTAGGTGTAGGGTCCGTCTTCGACTATAAAAACGTATTCACTGTCTTTTGGCAATGTTCGTTTCCGCATGAAGATGATTGACGTTGTAACGTATAATTGTGCATGGTTTTCCTAAATCAAAGTCTTTCAATTAATTATTTTCTTTCCTTCAGAGTTCTTCAGAAATGCTGTGGGATAGAGGCAAAGTAAATAAGTTTAAACAAAAGAAGTAAAGGAAAAAGAAGGAAGTGTGATTTCGTTGGGGTAAAAGATAAAAATTAAAGGTGTCCCATAACCCATGTGGTCGTAGGGGAGCAAGGCTTCAGAGACCTCAGCTTCTCTAGGGGCCAGCATATTGAGGGTGGCTCCCATCTCCTCTCCCTCGCTGCTTTACCTCCCCTGACCCTTAAGAGGGCAGGTACCTATTTACAGCTGGATGAACTGGGGGACTCTACTGAAACTAAAGCGCGCAAACAGTCACCCATCCAGTTGATATTGGTAACCACGCTCAATGCTGTTTAACCTTGGCTGAGGGGAAAGCGAGTGCTCTGACCACTGAGCTATCCCGTCCACAATTTCGTTTATTGTTTTTGAATATTGTGTTTAAAGTATATACCCAGAAAATCTGTACTGCGTGGACAAAAAGAGAAAAGAAAAGGAAGGAACTGTTAGTTTTGTTTGCTTCTTTTTAGGAAAATTGTGTTGGGAATATAGATCTAGCCAGACCTGTGTATTGTGTGGTGAAGGTGCAGGAGCAGTGATGATGATGGCAGGGATGAAGGCTGTCTACCTGCTGATGCTCATTCTGGGCTCCCTTCAACAGCATTGCTGTTATCGATATTGTAAGTATAAACACTGGCTCTGAATGTTTCTACATAGTTTATTTTCTTGTCTCATTCATTCATTCATTCATTCATTCATTCATTCATTCATTCATTCATTCATTCATTCATTCATTCATTGATGTATTAATTAATGAATTAATTATCAATTAATTAATTATTTCAGCCATTCATTCATTCATTCATTCATTCATTCTTTTATTATTTGATTTTTCTATGTGTTTATATTCTTGACTTTGCTTTCATTTCCTTGTCCTCCTTTTCTTTCCCCTTCTTTAAGTTTCTTTTTTTTCTCAAATCATTTGAGCCTTTCTATCTGACATCAGATTTTATATTTCTTTCTTTCTTTCTTTCTTCCTTCCTTCCTTCCTTCTTTCTTTTCTTTTCTTTTCTTTCTTTCTTTCTTTCTTTCGTTTTTTCTTTCTTTCTTTCTTTTTTTCTTCCTTCCTTTCTTCTTTCCTTCCTTCTTTTCTTTTCTTTTCTTTCTTTCTTTCTTTCGTTTTTTTTTTCTTTCCATGAACCTTCCTTCCTTCTCTTTTCTTTTTGTTTGTTTGTTTCTTTGTTGGTTTGTTTCTTTATTTCTTTCTTTCTTTGTTTCTTTCTTTCTTTTGTATGTCTTAGTTTACAACAGAACGCAGAATAATAGATACCAGTTAATTACTTCGAGGGTGCCTTTTTTCCTGGACTGGATTTGTTTGGTCTCTCCTTTTTGTCATGAGGGAGGGGGTGGGAATGAGGATTTAATTTATCGTATAAAGCAAAATAATGACAATGAATCGCCAGTGCTAAGAATATTCACACAGACGTGTGCGCGTGCGTACACAAACATACACGCACATGTACAGATACTATTCTAAAGGATTTTAACAATATTTTTTGACGCACTGTTGGTCTGTTTCAGGCACATCATTCTATATGCTCTTTGAAGTGGAGAAAAACTCAGTGCTGGTGTTTCCTGTTTCCACACAAAATTCCCCCTGCTTCCCAGTGAAGGAGTGTGCATCATTGGTGATCAGGAATAGGCTTACTTCATCAAGGATATACTGCCCACAGATCATCAGGAAGAACTGTTCTCGGTCCCCTCTTCCCACCAACTGTTCTTATGACCCTGCTGCTAACGTTTTTAACGTGCGGTTACCTACCGACCAGGATCACATCTTGTTCATATACTATACAGTGGACGTAGTCATCGATGAATTGATTGGAAAAATATGGATTCGTGTCACAGGTAGTGTGGTACCAGCTACTCTCTGTTTTTCTCTGTGTCTGTATGTCTGTTTCTGCTTCTGTCTTCATCTGTCTGTCTCTTTTTGTTCCAGTCTTTCACTACCCGTGGAATATTTCTGTCTCTCTGTATGTATGTATGTATGTATGTATGTATGTATGTATGTATGTATGTATGTATGTATGTATGTATGTATGTATGTATGTATGTATGTATGTATGTATGTATGTATGTATGTATGTATGTATCTATCTATCTATCTATCTATCTATCTATCTATCTATCTATCTATCTATGCATGCATGCATGCATGCATGCATGCATGCATGCATGCATGCATGCATGTATGTATGTATGTATGTATGTATGTATGTATGTATGTATGTATGTATGTATGTATGTATGTATGTATGTATATATGTGTGTGAGAGAGAGAGAAAGTGAAAGATAGATAGAGAGAGAGGGAAAGACACAGGAACAGAGAGAGAGGGGGAGAGAGAGGGGGGAGAGAGAGGTTAAGACAGAGACAGACAGACAAAGAGAGACAGACAGACAGACAGGGAGAGAGAGGGGGGAAGAGAGAGAAAGAGACACACAGACAAAGAGAGACACAGAGACAGACAGAGACACAGAGAGAGACACAGAGAGAGAGAGAAAGACAGAGGGAGAGACAGAGAGACAGAGAGTGGAAGAGAGAGAGGATAAAGAGAGAGAGACAGACAGAGATAGACAGACAGAAAGAGAGATACAGACAGACAGACAGAGCAGGGAGAGAGAGGAGTGAGAGAGAGACAGAGACAGAAACAGAGACAGAGACAGAGTTTTTATTTCACCCCCATGCCCAAATTTGTTGTGTCCAGTCCTCAGAGCAAGATGTGTGTGGGAAGTTGTCACTGTCAGGCCGCTGTGAGGCCACCATCCAGATGAGGCCTGGCACTGCTGCTGGGTGACTTCAGTAGTGTTCAGTGTTGTCTGTGATGATCACTTCAGTGTTGTCTGTAATGATCACTTCAGTGTTGTCTGTGATGATCACTTCAGTGTTATCTGTGATGATCACTTCAGTGTTGCCTGTGATGATCACTTCAGTGTTCAGTGTTGTCTGTGATGATCACTTCAGTGTTCAGTGTTGTCTGTGATGATCACTTCAGTGTTGTCTGTGATGATCACTTCAGTGTTGTCTGTGATGATCACTTCAGTGTTCAGTGTTGTCTGTGATGATCAACTCAGTGTTGTCTGTGATGATCACTTCAGTGTTGTATGTGATGATCACTTCAGTGTTGTCTGCGATGATCACTTCAGTGTTGTCTGCGATGATCACTTCAGTGTTGTCTGTGATGATCACTTCAGTGTTGTCTGTAATGGTCACTTCAGTGTTGCCTGTGATGATCACTTCAGTAGTGTTCAGTGTTGTATGTGATGATCACACACGCACGCACGCATGCACGCACTCACGCACGCACGCACGCACACACACACACACACACACACACACATCTTGCCTATAGTTGACTATGCCTCATCTCTTTGGGACAACTGCAGTGAAACTAATTTGAAATTCATTCATCGATTATATAAAAGAGCACTAAAACTTGTCCTATTAAAATCAAGCTCCCTAACCATCAATGATTATAAGCAAACAAATATTCTTACATTCCAAAACAGGCTTTATTTCAATAAAGCTCTATTTGTACAAAAAGTTGTCAATGGAAATGCCCCTCCCAAGATCACCAATAGATTCAAAATTAATGAGCACAGGCATAACCATCTACTAACATTTCCCAGACCCAGAAACAATCTTTACAAAGCAAGCTTCCTATATTCAGGTAGTGATTTATGGAACAAGCTCCCAAAACAGTTAAAATGTATCAAAAATAAAAATCAGTTGAAAAATCAGTTGAAAAATCACTTAATGCCCTTATGCAAAAATGTTTAAGAACTACACATCAATCCAATCAACCATATTTAGAACAGACTAAAGATATTGGTACTCTCTGCTCACCCTGAAAAATCTTTCAAGTGTGGTTTACTGTGACTGAAAAATCTACACTTTGCTTGCTATATATGCATGTGGAAAGGGGAAAAGGTGGAGAAAGGTTTCTTTTTTGTTTTTCTTTCTATAATTTAATTTTGAACAGGATAGGGAATAAGTGATGTATGTAAACACGTGTATATTCTGCAAATGTAAAAGGAGAAAACCAAACCATTGATCTGATGACTAGATTGGAGAATTTTTTTTTAATGCATTTTTTTTTCTTACCCAGTTTAATAGTTTCAATATAATTTTTTAAAATTTATTTTATTAATGGGACTATTAGCACTATTATATTTATATTATTTTGATTAGTGGATAAGGCCTTACTTTTAGTTCTGGTTGTTGTTGTTGGGTGTGTGGTGGTTTTTTTTTTGGTTTTTGTTTTTGTTTTGTTTTGGGGTTTTTTTGTTTTGTTTTGTTTGTTTGTTTTTTGTTTTTGTTCATATGTGTAGGGAATTTTATTTATGAATATAATCATAAATCATTATTATAATTCTTCTGTTTGCTGTTTGTGTTTACCCCCTTCCTCCTTGACACCCCCTCCCCACCCGTTCCCGCCCCCCCCCCCCCCTCCCAATTTTTTCTTTTTTGTGTGTGATTTTTGTATTTTTTTGTTTTTTGCTTTTGGTTTGTTTTGTTTGGGATTTTCGTTTGTTTGGTTGTCTGTTGCTTTTGTTTGTTTTGTTAGTTTTTTGTTGTTTGTATGTTTGTTAGTGTATATGTTATTTCCTCTCAGTGGAGATCGGTATTATCATATGGTATTGTAGCGTTTGTTTGTTTTGTTTTTGTTTTTGTTTTTTGTTTTTTTGTTTGTTTGTTTTTTTGTTCGTTTGTTTGTTTGTTGTTGTTGTTGTTGTTGTTGTTTTTCTTCCTCTTAATATATAAGTATGAACTAAAGTGTGGAGATATTGCAATTTGACATAAGTTGCTTAATGACATTTTATGGATTCTTTTTCTTAAGTCTGAAATAATAGTAGGTGACATTGTAATTGATATAAGCTGGTTTTTTGTGTGTGTTTTTCTTTTTCAAACTATATGATTTTTAAAAGACTCTAAATGTGTGCATGTACGTAGGAGTATACGTGCTGAGTGGATGAGCGCAAACCGTGTGTGTGTGTGTGTGTGTGTGTGTGTGTGTGTGTGTGTGTGTGTGTGTGTGTGTGTGTGTGTGTGTGTGTGGTGGTGTTGTGTGTGTGTGTGTGTGTGTGTTGGTGTGTGTGTGGTGTGTGTGTGTGTGTTGTGTTGTGTGTGTGTGTGTGTGTGTTTGTGTGGTGTTGTGTGTGTGTGTGTGTGTGTGTGTGTGTGTGTGTGTGTGTGTGTGTGTGTGTGTGTGTGTGTGTGTGTGTTGTGTGTGTGTGTGTGTGTTGTGTGTGTGTTGTGGTGTTGTGTGTTGTGTGTTTTTGAGTGGTTTTTGTTGTTGTTATTTTTTTTTTTTTTTTCCTTTGGTTGTTTTTGCTGTTATTGTAGTTGCTTGTATTATCTATAGGCATATTTTATTTTAAAACTGTTGAAATCATGTTAGCTAATTAATGTTGGTGTAATGATTGGTGTTGTTTTATTTGCTTGTTTGTTTTTTCCCCTTTTCTTTCTTTGTTGGCTTTATTGTTTGCTAGGGATTTTCTGCTTTGTTTTTTGTTGGTTTCTTGCTTTGTTGTTGTTTTGATTTTTTTTTCTTTTCTTTAGATAGATGGCTTGATGGAAAAAAGCAAATCGATGCTTACTCAATGTACCATCTGGAAATAAAAATTTGATTGATTGATTGACACACACACACACAGAAAAAACACAAATGCATCACACATGCGTACCTATACAGAAACAAAATACTATTCTATCTACCAACTTACTTATCTACCTACCTACCTACCTACCTACCTACCTACCTACCTACCTACCTACCTACCTACCTACCAACTTACCTACGTACCTACCTACCTACCAACTTACCTACCTACCTACCTACCTACCTACCAACTTACCTACCTACCCACCTACCTACCTATTTACCTAACT
Source organism: Stramonita haemastoma (assembly GCA_030674155.1). Lineage (NCBI taxonomy): Eukaryota > Metazoa > Mollusca > Gastropoda > Neogastropoda > Muricidae > Stramonita > Stramonita haemastoma. Next base: position 56,584,726 of record CM060332.1, on the reverse strand, counting down.
ACATATCTACCTAACTGCCTATCAATATACTTTACTACCTACATGGATATTATTTTTACTTACCTATCTACTTTCCTATCTTATTTATTTATTCATTCATTCTTTTATATCGAGGACAATGGAATAAGCACCCATGTGCCTTTTTATATCAAGTCCTTGTGTGTATGCAATTTTATCAATTTTGTTATCTGTTCCCACCTGCACACAATGGACTACTTGATGGAAAAGCGGAACAGGATCTAACATGTGCGCAAGATGTTCTGCGTGCGTTCACACACGGGACTACCCATCTACCATCTCACCAACCGAAATACGTACGTAACTGTCTATCAATCTAGCTATCTATTTATATTTGAATGCAGAACCGTCAGACGTCGTAAGTGCAGAACCGAAAGACGTCACAAGTGCAGAACCATCAGTCGTCACAAGTGCAGAACCATCAAACGTCACAAGCACAGAACCACCAGACGTCACAAGTGCAGAACCGTCAGACGTCACAAGTGCAGAACCATCAGTCGTCACAAGTGCAGAACGATCAGACGTCACAAGCACAGAACCACCAGTCGTCACAAGTGCTGAACCATCAGACGTCACAAGTGCAGAACCGTCAGACGTCACAAGTGCGGAACCGGTAATCGTCACAAGAACCAAATGGTCATGGCGCACAAGTGCCACAGCAGCCATCGTGTTGTCATCACTTCTCTCCATCAGCTGTGTCGTCACGGTGATCGGGGCTTTCATCTGTCGCCTTCGGAATGAACGGCGAAGAGGAGGTAGGCCTGTATTTCTGACAATGTGTTCTTCCCATCCCGCTGTTGTCTTGGTCCTCCCTATAGTAGTATTACCTGCGTTTTCTCTCCTTCCCCCTTTAAGTCTGTTACCTCACTATTCCATTCTACCTCTTTAAGGTACAGGTGTGTGAATGTGTGTGAATGTGTGTGAATGTGTGTGTGTGTGTTTGTGTGTGTTTGTGTGTGTGTGTGTGTATGTGTGTTGGGGGGGGGGGTGTTTTGTATGTGTTTGTGGGGGGTTTTTGTGTGTGTGTGTGTAGATGAAGAATATCAAAGACATAGAAATCATGTGCTACTTCAGAAGTTATCGGACACAATGACCATATCACCAACAAACAAACAAGGCAGTAGACACACTGACCATATCACCAACAAACAAGGCAGTAGACACACTGACCACATCACCAACAAACAAACAAGGCAGTAGACACACTGACCACATCACCAACAAACAAACAAGGCAGTAGACACACTGACCATATCACCAACAAGCAATGCAGCAGACACACTGACCACATCACCACGTCTATCCACAGAGAAGACCTCACTGCCAAGGGGTCTGGCTTTACACAGGACTCATTCGGTGATTTCTGTTGCAGGGTGGTGAGGCAGCAGTGTCAGCAGAGCTACACACAGACTTCAGCCTGGAGTTCACACACTGCCTGAAACATAACTCCTCCTCTCTGCTTCAGCCTTCCGACACTTCTGTAGGGAGCAGAATGAATGTGGAACTGAGGTCATGAACCAAAAGAGAGAAAGATGAAAATGATGCCAGAAAGAAATGTGTACTACATAGATTGCATTATCATGTAAAATACGATATGGACAAAATGAAGTCCTAATGTAAAATACACAGTAAGAGATTGAATTCTGTAAAAATGTAAAGAACAGGGCGTGAATCCCCTTAGTACTGAAATTAGGCCCCTTCCTTTTATCAAGTGTGGTCAATTTCTGCTACAATTAGCACCAGCTGGGATGGAATGGAGAGCAGCTGAGAGGAGCTGAATATAGGAGAAACTGACAGTTGTGAAAGGACATTGAAGAAAACTTCTGTAAATATTAGTGTTGCTCTTTTTAAAAAAAAGTCCTCAGTGACATGAAAACAGAACGCACAAATACTCACTTTTGTTAGTACTCAGTTTTGCAGGACATGTTTACACAGCAATAGAAAGCCTAAGTGTGCAAAGTGGAAAAACTGTGATCTTGCTGCTATTGAGAACGTAGGTTTGTATGTCTGTATATATGTCTCTCTGGAAAGATAAAATATTTGAGACCATGATCAAATGTAAAGTAAAAGTGTTATCAAATTATCAAAAGCTAGAAGTGCACTATGCTTTTAATACAAGGGGGTTTGATAACCTTTTGAAAGTTACAGAAATGATTTCTTACTAATTTGAACAGAACCAAATCTATCTTGCTCAAAGACTGTTCCTGCTACTTTTTGTAGTAATAATGGATTGTTACACTGTTGATTCCTGAAAGGGGTGTATTTTTAAAACTATTAAAGTTTGTATTTTTTTTCAAATCTGTGCGTGTGTGTGTATGTGTATGTGTGTGTGTGTGTGTGTGTGTGTGTGTGTGTGTGTGTGTGTGTGTGTGTGTGTGTGTGTGTGTGTGTGTGTGTGTGTGTGTGTGTGTGTGTGTGTGTGTGTCTATGTGTGTTTATTTATTTCATTTTATTATTTTATATCCAGGATGATGGGATAAGCACTCATGAGCTTTTTTCATCCAATCCCCGTGTATATGCAGTCATGGAAATATTGTCATCTGTTCCCACCGACACACAAGGGCCTACTCTTTCGAAAAGCGGAAAAGGATTTAACGTGTGCGCAAGATGTTCTGCGTGTGTTCGTACACGGGGCCTCGGTTTACAGTCTCATGCGAAAGACTTTTGGGAGAGTGGAGTCAGCACTGATGTTAACTCCAGGGGAAAAATCCCCTCCAACGGGAATCGAACTCGGGTCGTCAAATTACCAGCGCAATGTTCTGACCACTAGGCTACCACACAATCACTACACGCGCGCGCCCGCGCGCGCGCGCACGCACAACACACACACACACACACACACACACACACACACACACACAAACAGACACACACACAAACACACACACACACACAAACACACATACACACAAACACACACACATATATACACACATACACACACATCTCTCTCTCTCTCTCTCTCTCTCTCTCTCTCTCTCTCTCTCTCTCTCTCTCTCTCTCTCTCTCTCTCTTAAACTGAATGTTTCCTGTCATGATACTGACAATGATGAGAATAATGGAGATGATAACGACAACAATAATGATAACAACGATGATGATAATATTGACTAAGACCTTGACACCCAGGATGATGATGATGGTGAGCTTACACAGTACCCTGAGATTTATTGTATGGCTACCTTTTAGTGTCAAACTCATAGTTACTTCCTGCACAAAGAAGGAAAAAAAACAATTTCAAACGACGTATTCAGAACAAGGAAACATTTTTGTGTCATATTATTAGATCAGACAGACAGAGCAGTTTATTCATTTCCATTTATTTATTCATTTTATACTTTTATATTGAGGATAATGGAATAAGCACTCCTGGGCTTTTTTTACATCCAGTCCCCGCGTATATGGAGTTTTGTTAATTTTGTCATCTGTTCCCACCAGCACACAATGGCCTATTCTTTCGAAAAGCGGAACAGGATTTAACGTGGCAAGATGTTCTGCTTGCATTGGCACACGGTGTCTCATCCGAAAGACTTTTTGGGAGAGTGGAGTCAGCACTGATGCTAACCCCAGGAAAATAATATCCCTTTGAACGGGATTGGAACCGGGGTCGTCAGATTGCGAGCACGATGTTCTAACCACAAGGCTAGAGAGAGAGAGAGAGAGAGAGAGAGAGAGAGAGAGAGAGAGAGAGAGAGAGAGAGAGAGAGAGGAGAGAGAGAGAGGAGAGAGAGAGAGAGAGAGAGAGAGAGAGGAGAATCCTTTGGACACAAGACATCAAAAAGGATGTGGGTAGGGAGTGTCATTGAAAAACTTTTCCCCATCCATTAGACCATGAGTGGTAGTCTGGGTGCTAGTCTTCCGGATGAAACAATAAACCTAGGTTATGTGAAATACAAATCATTATCTATCGCATGTAAAAGAAACTACGGCAATAAGTGGATTGTCCCGGGCAAAATTCCGTAATAGAAAGCCACTCTGATAGGAAATAAATACAGTTAAAGACAGCAAAAATTAGAAAAGAATGGGTGGCACTGTACTTGTGGCATCACACTCTTCCACACATTCTGCTTCATTTTGCTTTTGAAAACCTTTCCATTTGTTTACGTGAGAAAAACCATCCTGCTAAAAAACAACCCAAAACAGAGGGTCAAATCTCTGTAGTAGTAGTAGTAGTAGTAGTAGTATTGTACATAATTATTGTCATTGCTTTATTTTATGTCTTCTGGTATTTAACACATTGTTGCTTTGTTTTATGTCCTCAAGCCAGGCTGTGTCTAAAGTCTATCTCACAAACTTGTAGGCAAGATGTTTAGGTGCTGTAACAAACTACTCCATACAGATGCATATCTTTCAACTCATTGGTAAAACCTCAAGGAAGTGTTTACTTTTCTTTAAGTTCGCAAAAAGGAAACATGTTGTTTATCTGAGATCTTGAAGTGAAAAGTGAGGTCAAAGGTTATGTATTATAGCCAAACACTCTGGTCTATCCAAACTAGGTCAAGGCCGTTTTTCAAGGTCAACAGGTGTGGTGAGGGCCACATACAAAAACAAAACCAGGAAAATCCTTATGTGTTCTTCTCGTTTCTTTCTATTTGTGTAGTTAAGTTCAGCCAAGGTGTTGGTCAGCTGTAGTTTGACAAGGAAGTAGCCCCAGCCTGGTCAGCCCTCATGCACTGGTCAGCTGTCAGTAGAGGGTGCAGACAGTGGCGACATCTGTCAGCTGTCAGTAGAGGGTGCAGACAGTGGCGACATCTGTCAGCTGTCAGTAGAGGGTGCAGACAGTGGCGACATCTGTCAGCTGTCAGTAGAGGGTGCAGACAGTGGCGACATCTGTCAGCTGTCAGTAGAGGGTGCAGACAGTGGCGACATCTGTCAGCAGGTCACAGCTATCTCAGCACACGTGCTGCAACTTGGCCGTGTTGTAGTGACCGGTGCTAGTTCTGTTCTGGGCTTCAGGATGGTGTGTACCCGGCTTGTGCTGGGGTTTTTTATCTGCGGTTTGTGCCATGATCATCATGGTGACGTGCTTGAATTCTGGAAGTTATACTGTGTGTGTATGTGTGTGTGTTTTGTGTGTACTGTGTGCATCCATGGGTGCGTGCATGCATGCATGCAAATATGTGTGCAGGTGCATGTGTGCGAGTGTTTGTGTGTGTCTGTGTTTGTATATATGTGTGTGTGTGTGTGTGTGTGTGTGTGTGTGTGTGTGTGTGTGTGTGTGTGTGTGTGTGTGTGTGTGTGTGTGTGTGTGTGTGTGTGTGTGTGTGTGTGTGTGTGTGTGTGTGTTTGCGCGTGTGTGTTTGCGCGTGTGTGTTTTGGGTTTGTTTTGTTTCCGTTACAGAAATATCCTGACTGGTTTCCTTGTTCACAACACGCTCATTCCATCTTCATCCTGCTTACAGAACGTAGGTATCTATTGTTTATTATTTAAAAGAGATGTATTTTAAGACAGTGAAGCAGAGCAGTGCCTTGATACACTTTTAAAGAAAGGGATTATTGTTTCAATGTCCTGGTTTGTGACCTTCTAGCCTAACATGCAGAGTGGATTGTATCAGTACTTCTCTTTAAGCAAGAGGAAGATTGTTGGAAGCTCACTTTTTGTGCTACTTTTGTTGAGAGAGGTTGCATTCTGTCTCCTCGGATTCGTGATCTGGTAAACATCGTTGCTTTATCTCTGAAATGTGTGTGTGTGTTACTGTAGTGACATTCTCTAGAATATGCATTGTAGATTTCAGTTTTAAAAATGAGGTATCATGCAATATGTTTTGAAAATAATAGTTTATCTTAAGTTTATCTTTGTAAAGGGTACGTAATCTGATGACAACTTCAGTGTAGTAATACACATAGTGACACGGGTTGTATTGTTAACAATGACATAATTTTGCAAGATATGTGATGGTTCGAATTCACCGTTTCTCTTCAGATGTGTGTTAATTTCCAAATATTTATATCAGCAGTCTCATGGCGGTGTTATCTACCAAATGTTAACTGACTCATACAGATTATACCTAAATTGTACATGCGGGCGTGCGTGCATAAGTGTCTGCGTGTGCGTGCGTGCATGCGTGCGTGCGTGTGTGTGTGTGTGCGTGTGTGTGTGTGTGTGTGTGTGTGTGTGTGTGTGTGTGTGTGTGTGTGTGTGTGTTAACTGAGGTTATCTTGAAATGTTTAAACCAATATACAATGTAGCTTCCTTGCGTCTTTGAAGATTATGATTCGAACCAAGATGCCTGTGAGTATTGTCATTGCCCTTCATGGGATGTTAACATCCGTTGAAAAAAGGAAACGAAAATGTTCCGCATATGCTATGGGCAAGTTTGTCTGCAGCCGTAAGTTGTATTAGTACTGTTTGACTACATCAAGGTGAAGAAAGTTCATCACTTTTTCTGTTACTGTTGTTGATAAAGGCTGGATTTTGTGGTGTCGATTTTTGTGATGTGATAAGTATGGTAAGTTTACCTCTAAAATAGGTTTATTTTTTAATTTTTAGAAAGTTTTAGAAAAAAAAGATATGCACTGTGACGCAGAATATGTTCTGGAAATGATGAATCATACGGCAACATGTGTTGCATTTCAAATAAATCATTCATTTTGATATGTGGTGTCATATTTCAAAAGTTCTTGAGCTGTCTTGTGATCATGCAAGTTTCCAGGTATAAATATTTCCATCGCAATATTTCCACAGCTATTGTTGTTGTGCTACGCCAGCTTAACCCCCTGGGGGTCACCCAGAATATGCACTCTTGACTCACTCATCCTACCTGGAAATCACTGTGAGATAGGAAGTACACTGGATGAGAAGTTTGCGTGTAGGACTATTTTCTAGTACCTCGCCATTATAGGCATCCTTAATCCGACTGCAGAGAATTTTTCTCCTTTAAAGTGGAGTGCGGGTTGTTATGTTAAGAGCTTGTTATGGCTGCAGGCAATCTCCACACAATATTTTACAACAAAAGAAAGGTTTAATGTAGGCCTTGGCACTTGGCTGATATCAATGAATGACTCAGCTTTTGGCCTGAGCCAACAGTTGTTGTTAGCAACAGAAAGGGAAAAGGCGGAATAATAGGCTAAGGGATTTTAAACCATCACTGTTACAGGATATTTCATATATATATATATTCGTATTTTAATTTTTATTAAAACTACTTTATATCACAGCAGAGCGCGTCGCCACAAGAGCAGCACCACACATTTTTTTTTCTTTTCCTGTGGGCAACTGTATTTATTTCCCAATCAGAGTGGCTTTTTTGTACAGATTTGGTCAAGGACACCTCTCTTGCTGCCGTGGGTTCTTTTACGTGCGCTAAATAATTATGTATAACACACGGGACATCGGTTTATCGTCTCATTCGAAAGACTAGCACCCAGACCACTAATCATGGTCTTATGGATGGGTGAAAAGTTTTGGGCCCAAACGGAATTCAAACCACCGCACACTTTGACCTGGACTTTTCACTTTCTAGACAGACGCGTTACCTGTAGACCACCGATCCACCGATGGTTAAAAACTGGATGGCAATGCCTTTGAACAGATATTCTCTTTCTCCATACATACATCCCCTAGAGGAAGAATGGCTCAGATGACCTTAAAAGTGCCGGCTTAACCTTTTAAGACAGAGGTCAAAACTTCAATTAAAGCTTTGCTACCTCTGCAATGAACCACAGAGGAAATAAAAGATGGCGATTGCAATATAGGTAGATTAAAAAACACACAAACGAGAAAAACAGTCCAGTAGTTGTGTTACTTCGTTTGTTGTTTCTGGATACTGTTTTGGACGTATAGGGATGGGTCTGTATTGTGTGGTGAAGGTGCAGGAGCAGTGATGATGATGGCAGGGATGAAGGCTGTCTACCTGCTGATGCTCATTCTGGGCTCCCTTCAACAGCATTGCTGTGCTGAGTCCCGTGAGTATGACTGAAAACGATCCGTGCGTTGAGTTACGGAGTTTTTTGTTTGTATGTTTCTATTTATACATTCATTATTTCTCTGTTTTTGTTTTCTGCTTATGTTCTGTTCACTTTTTTTGTTATTTCTTCTCTTTGTTTCCATACGTTTTCTTTTTTTTTTCTCAATAAACTTATCTGTAGCTAGTATTGCTGTTTGTTATTTTACACTTCCTTCTTTTCGCCTTTCTTTTTCTTTATCTTTCCGACTGTCGGTCTTTGATTTTATTATATGTCTATTTGTGTATCTATTTATCTATCTATCTATC
>CM060332.1:56561495-56566495 GCA_030674155.1 Stramonita haemastoma | reverse complement strand
TTTCCGATACATCAGTATCATTATTTTCTCCATTTTCCACACTCCTTCTATCTCCTTCCCTCTTTAAAAACTAAAGTGTGTTTTTTTCCTTAATGATTTTAACAGATTTTATTTTTTGGCAATGAATCTTTCTGTTGTAACACGTTGAAATAACTGATTGTTGTATCAATTTCCTGGTTCATCGCTTGGTAGTTTAGTCTGCCGTGTCCCTTATACTAGTATGTCTTATTATAGCAAGGCGAAGGTTGTAGCTCACTTTTTGTTTTACAGTTGTTGAGGGAGGCTGGGTTCTGTCTTCTTGGCTTTGTGATCTGGTAAACAGAGTTGATTTATCTCTGAAATGTGTATCTACTTTAGTGACATTAGTTTAGAATATTTCTTGTAACATAGGTGTCAGTCTAAAAACAAATATGACATATCTTGCAATATTTTTAATTGTATCAAAAACAGATCTTGCAACGTTGTCGTAGGCACGGAAGGAAAAATTACATATCACTGTTAAGCTGTCTTCTCAAAGGCTGTGTCAATGTTACATTGATTCTTGTTTTTGAATATTGTGTGGTGCGTGTAGCCAGACCTGTGTATTGTGTGGTGAAGGTGCAGGAGCAGTGATGATGATGGCAGGGATGAAGGCTGTCTACCTGCTGATGCTCATTCTGGGCTCCCTTCAACAGCATTGCTGTGCTCCATTTTGTAAGTACAGACACTGGCTGTGAATGTTTCTCCATAGTTTATGTGTTTGTATGTTTCATTCATTCACTCATTCATTCATTCGTTCATCCATTCACTCTTTATTATTCAAGGTTTATGTTTCTATGTGTTTCTATTTTTAATTTTGCTTTCATTTCCCTGTCCTTCTTTCCTTTCCCTTTCTTTTGTTTTCTCATTCTTTATCACATCATTTGTGCCCACATTTCATCGGATTTTATACTTCTGTACCTTGTTTTCTTATTTCCTTGTTTCTTTCTTTCTTTCTTTTATCTGTCTTCCTTTCTATTTTCCTTTCTTCCTTTCCGTTTTTTCTTTACTTTATTTCTTTCTTTTGCATTTCTTATTTTACCAGAGCAAGCACAATAATAAATTACTATATCCAGAGGAAGCTCTTTTTCTTGGGTTTATTAGATTTTTTTTTCATAATGAGGATGGGGGTGGGGATGGGGGGTTGATTTTTTTGTAAAAGGTAAAGGTGTCCCATAACCTGTGCGGTCGCTGGGGAGCGAGGCGCCAGAGATCTCAGCTTCTCTAGGGGCCAGCATGTTGAGGGCAGCATTCATCTCCTCTCCCTCGCTGCTTTACCTTCCCTGACCCTCAAGAGGGCAGTTATCCATTTAAAGCTGGGTGAACTGGGGAACTGTACCGAAGCCAAGGCGCGCAGATGGTCACCCATCCAACTGGTAACCACGTTCGACGCCACTTAACTTGACTGGGGGAAAGCAAGCGCTCTGACCACTGAGCTATCCCGTCCCCCAATATTTTGTATAGAGCAAAATAATGAGAATAGATACACCAAAGCTACGGATATTCACACACATACACACACGCGCGCGCGCGCGCTTGTGCACATACACAAAACACAGTCATAGGCAAACACAAAATACTGATGTGTAAAAACGTATGCTGACAAGATGACACTCTTTCTTCAAAGAAGGGGAAGTTTTTAAAAAAAAAAAAAAGGAGAAAGAGGAAGATACATATAGTAAAGAGTGGGGGAGGGAGGAGAGGAAAAGAGAGAGACAGAGACAGACAGACAGAGAGGGACAGAGAGACAGAGAGAGAGAGAGACAGAGAGACAGAGACAGACAGACAGACAGACAGACAGAGACAGAAACAGAGACAGACAGAGAGACAGACAGAGACAGACAGACAGACAGATACACATACACACACACACACAGATGTGACAGAGACAGACAGACAGACAAACATACAGTATATAGACAGACAGACAGACAGACAGACAGACAGACAGACAGACAGACAGACAGACAGACAGACAGACAGACAGATTCATGCTCAGATAAAGAAAGATAGGAAGAGGCATAGACAGTAACTTAAATCTATTCTAAGGGATTTTTTTTATCAACACTTTGTGTCGGTCTGTTTCAGGCAGAACAGTCAGAGAGCTGTTTGAAGTGAAGAGACACGCTGTGTTGGTGTTTCCTGTTTTATATACAAAATTCGTCCTGCTTCCCAGTGGAGACGTGTGCATCACTGCTTGTCGAGAATGTCCGAACCTTCTCAAGGATATACTGCCCACAGATCATCAGGGAGAACTGTTCTTGGTCCCCTCTTCCCACCAACTGTTCTTATGACCCTGCTGCTGACGTTTTTAACGTGACGTTACCTACCGACCAGGATCAAACCTTGTTCTTGTACTTTGCCCTGAATGGATACATTGTGGAGCGGATTGGGAGGATAAGGATTTTTGTCAAAGGTAGTAAGTACCCTGCCAGCTTCTGTCTGTTTTTTTCTGTCTATATGTCTGTTTCTGCCTCTGTTTTCATCTGTCTGTGTCTCTTTCATCCAGTCTTTCAGTATCTGTGGAATATTTCTGTGTTTCTGTCTATCTGTCTGTCTGCCTGCCTGTCTGTCTGTCTCTCTGTCTGTCAATTATCCATTCAGCCAGGCAGGCAGTGTTTATGCAGGGGGGGGGGGTGCATGAATGCATGCTTGCATGCATGCTTGTATGTCTGTATAAGTAAGTAAGTCTTCAATTCTAACGTCTTTCCACTTGAAGTGATACCAGACGACCCTAAGATATGAGACAGGATAGGTTAAAGAGAGTGAGAGAGAGAGAGAGATCTACATGTGTGTGTATGTGTGTGTGCTTTTTTACATCCAGACCCCGTGTGTATACAGTTTTTGTAAATCGTGTCATCTGTTCCCACCAGCACACAATGGCCTACTCTTACGAAAAGTGGAACATGATTTCACGTGTGTGCAAGATGTTCTGCGTGCGTTCGCACACAGGGCCTCGATTTATAGTTTGATCCGAAGGACTTTTGGGGGAAGTGGAGTCAGCGCTGATGTTAACTCCAGAGGGAAAAAATCCCCTCGACCGGGAATCGAACCCGGGTCGTCAAATTGCGAGCGCAATGTTCTGACCACTAGGCTATCCCGTCCCGCTGTAAGGCAGATGACGCCCAACAATGTGGTTCTGGCGTTCTAAATAAGCGCAGAATAGTCTCACTTCTTTGGGTAGGAGCTGGCCACAGCATGCATACATATCAAGCAGGACGCGATAGCTTGGTGGTTAGAGCGTTGCAAAACTGCTGATCTGGGTTCCAGTCCCGTTCAAAGGGATTTTTTTTTCTCTCCTTGAGTTAACATTAGCACTGACTCAACCCCCTACAATAGTCATTTGGGTGAGACTGTATTAAACCAAGGTCCCGTGAGCTAACGCACAGAGAACATCTTAGCACACATATTAAAACCTGTTCCTCTGTTTGGATTTGATTTGATTTGATATAGTCTTTTATATCGAGGATAATGGAATAAGCACTCTTGTGCTTTTTTACATCCAGTCCCCGTGTGCATGCAGTTTTGTAAATGTCATCTGTTCCCACCGGCACACGACGGCCTACTCTTACGAAAAGCGGTACAGGATTTAACGTGTGCGCAAGATGTTCTGCGAGCGTTCGCACACGAGGCCTCGGTTTAAAGTTTCATCCGAAGGACTTTTGGGGAGAGTGGAGTCAGCGCTGATGATTAGGTCATTGTGTGCCAGCGGGAATTGATGACAAAATTTTGAAAGCAACATGCACTGGAGGACTGGATGCAAAAAGCACTCGAGTGCCTATTTCATTATCCTCGAAATTGAAAAATGAATTTTGAAAAGTAAGCATTGTGTGTGGTGGCATTTATATTTATGACTGGACAATGAGAATTCGTATGGGCTGACCACTGTATCCCAACAGTTGATGACCTTGATTGCTTTGTTTTTGTTTTGGTTTTATCTGACCCAGTGCTTAGATGACTCGACAAAAATCGGTACTGAAAGAAATGCTTCTAGCAAAGCCTTGTAGCCATAACTGATGAGAAAAATCACAAGAGGGCTGGTGTGGGAACCTCAGAACTCTGCTCAATTTGTTTCTGATATTAGATAGACATTTTGTTTTGAAAACTTGAACAGAAAAGTAATTACCTATTGGGGATTTCATTTGTGTTGGGGGTTCTTCAATCTGTCGCTAGTTTTCCTTTTTAAACAACTTTCTGTTTGACAGACCCGCCCAGCAGCCAGGCTGTAGAGACAACGGTTTCCCCAACGACAGAACCGTCAGTTACTACAGGTATGGACAAACCAGGCATTACAAGTGCAGGACCAGCTGACCTCACAAGTGGACAGCCATCACATGTCACCAGTAAACAACCCCCAAAAGTCACAAGTTCCGAACCATTGGACGTAACCAGCGCAGAGCTGTCTGGCGTCACAAGTACAGAATCGCCACACGTCACAAGTTCGGAACCATTGAACGTAACCAGCACAGAACTGTTTGACGTCACAAGTACAGAACCGTCACACGTCACAAAGTCAGAGCCACCGCACGTCACAAGTTCAGAACCATCACGCATCACCAGTAGAAACCCGTCACACGTGACAAGTGCAGAAGCGTCAGTGGCCACAAGTGTTGCAGCAGTGATTGCAATGTTGTTGCTTCTCTTCCTTCCTTGTGGCGTCAGCTTGCTCGGCATGTTTATCTTTCGACGTCTGAGGTAAAACCAGGGTTAGGTCTCCTGTTGTTGTTGTTCCTGGTGATTATCTGCTAACGCTTAGACTCTTGCCTGCTTTTCTGCAAAGTATTTCCCACGCATGATGTGCAGTTATGTAGACATTATTTCATTAGTTCATAACCACTTTCATGTGGCTGTAATTTGTGCTAAGATGCCTGATTGTTTTCTATCAAGTGTTGCTAGCACATGATATGTGTAAATTAAAAAGTGTATGTGGTTATGGCTTAACCACCTATACTAGGATACACCAATACTGTGCAGAACCCCAA
>CM060332.1:56553995-56556495 GCA_030674155.1 Stramonita haemastoma | reverse complement strand
TTCCTTTTCTCTCCTTCCCCTTTAAAAGATTTGATTTAAATTTGATTCCCCCCATTTTTTACCCGTTGTGTGTTGTTGTGTGTGTGTTCGGTGGGTTTTGTTTGTGTTTTTTTGGTGGGGTGTGAGGTAAAAATCCCTTTTTTCTTTTTTTTCCTCCCCAAAAAAACTCCTTCCTTCTTTCTCTCTCTCTCTCCTTCCCCCTCCCTTCTCTTCCTTCTCTTCTCCTCTTTTCTCCTCCCTCTGAAACCCCGCGCCCTTTTTACACACCAAAAAATACACCCGCGCAAATAAAAAAACAATCAACACACACGCAACAAACAAAAACACCCCCCCGAACACACACACACACACACCTCACCAAAACACACCAAACCCCAACGTGCGCCTTTGCCCCTCGCCGCATGCGCCGGAAAAGTAAAAAAAATTATCCCCAATTTTCGTATTTTTTCGGGGAAACTAGAAAAAGTGAAAAACGTAGCCAATTTTAAAAAATCGTTTTTAACCCCGGGGACGTTTTTCCCCGTTTTATTATAAACAAAAATGGGAATTTTTCCCCTTAAAAATTTTTTAAAGCCCGGGAAGGTTTTATCCCCTTCTGAAAAGCATAGGTTTTGAGTGCTTCCCTCTTTTGGGTTTTCCTTTTTTTTTTTTTCCCCTTTTTTTTTTTTATATAATCCAGTTACGTTTGGCAGGTATAGTTTTGTATCCATCATTTTTGCCTGACTGTGTGTGTGTGTGTGTGTGTATGTGTGTGCCTTTCGGTCTGCCTGTCTGTCTGCCTGTCTGTCTGCCTGTCTGTCTGCCTGTCTGTTTGTCTGTATGCCTGTCGGAGTAGAACTGTGCCAGAACTTGGCCATATCGACAAGAATAGCAACAACTTTAATTATCAGTGGAATCAGTAGTAGTAGTAGTAGTAGTAGTAGTAGTAGTTAGTAGTAGTAGTAGTAGAGTAGTAGTAGTAGTAGTGTAGTAGTAGTAGTAGTAGTAGTACCGTAAAAATCCCTAGCATAAGCCCACCATCTAGCAAACGCCCACACCCCCACTTTTGGCCAAAAGTTGTGCACAGGGGTAACTACCTAGCAAACGCCCATCCTGCTTTTTTCAAAGAGACTATGCTCACTTTCACTAGGATTTGTGCAGACTGTTCTAAAAGTCATCTTTTTCCCCTTCTCTACCTTTTCGTATTTCTTTTCTTTATCTTATTCTTTGTCCCCTCTCCTCACTCCCACCCATCCCCAACAAAGTGAATTAAAATTACGTCATGCTTTTTCCACTGACGTCTTTTGTCTGTCAGTGATGTACTGGTACTTTGACGACGCTTCCTGATGGCCGGAAGTTGGTTCTTGAATCTCTCTGTGCCATTTTTGCAAAATGCCGAAGCGACAGTCTTAACACTGTATCTTTCAAATTAGAAGCCCTCCAGTATCTGGATAACGAAGCAGGTGGGAATGTTTTGGAGTGTGCCCCTGAATTTTCTGTGGATAGGAAGAGGATCAGGGAATGGAGTGAAAACAGAGACAGACTTGAACAGCAAGTACGGAAAAGACAAACAAAAACAGAAACTGTCAACAGGACCAGCAGTTAGATCTGAACATGTCGACCAAGGTGTGCTGCATTATCTGGAAGATGTAAGATCTGAAGGCAGGGTATTGCGAAACAAGGACCTACAACGGAAATTGATGGAACTCGTTGGCCTTCTTTGCCTCAAAGTCCCTTTTTTCTATTTTCCTTCACTTCTACTCACACGACCTAACTTTCATGCTTTCGAGGTTTGTATTCTCTCAATTACACGGTTGAGCACAAAAATTACTTTGTGCAAAGGGGTCTTTCCCTAGCAAACGCCCACCCCCCAATTTTGCCCTAAATCAGTGTACGTGGTGGGCGTATGCTAGGGATTTTACGGTAGTAGTAGTAGTAGTAGTAGTAGTAGTAGTAGTAGTAGTAGTAGTAGTAGTAGTAGTAGTAGTAGTTACTAGTACTAGTGCTAGTACTAGTACTAGTACTAGTACTAGCAGTAGTAGTAGTAGCAACAGCAACAGCAGCAGCAGCAGCAGCAACAGTAATATAACAAGTAGCAATAGTAGTAGTAGCAGCAGCAGCAGCAGCAGCAGAAGCAGCAGCAGCAGAAGCAGCAGCAGCAGTAGTAGTAGTAGTAGTAGTAGTAGTAGTAGTAGTAGTAGTAGTAGTAGTAGTAGTAGTAGTAGTAGTAGTAGTAGTAGTAGTAACCGTTGCCGTTGCCGTTCTTGATCTTATTATTAAGGTGGTGGTGGTGGTGGTGGTGTGGTGGTGGTGGTGGTGGTGGTGGTGGTGGTGGTGGTGGTGGTCCATATATAGCTCTTGTTTCTGCCATTCTGAATCCATGGCACAATGTCAGGTCCACACATGGCTCTTGTCTCTGCCATTTTTCTCTCCCCATCCACCCACCCACCACACCCTACCCCGTCCTCATTACACCTTCTTTCCACTCCCCTCCCCCTCTTTAACTGCTCATCAGCACCCA
>CM060332.1:56543995-56548995 GCA_030674155.1 Stramonita haemastoma | reverse complement strand
TCTCTCTCTCTCTCTCTCTCTCTCTCTCTCTCTCTCTCTCTCTCTCTCTCTCTTTCTCCACAGACTGTATATAAAAAAACACATAGGCGCTTATTCATTATCCTCGAAATAAAAGAAAAAAAGAATTGGATATGATTTACCTTTCTTTAAAAAAAACAACAAAGAAAGAAACAAACAAACAAACGAAAAAACTCCACTCCTAGAACTACAAGCCCCATTACTGTTCACTGTCTTCTGTGCTGAAGGGGAAAATGAGGAGGAGAACAAAGGCTGGTGTCCTCAGTCAGTTTCTGCTCTCTCCTCACCCACAGACAAAACAAAGCTAATTCAATATTCATGACACACGTGATGACCTTTTAAAATTAAAAAAGCTTTGAAGATTTCGTGCTCCTATATTGGGAATACAGGAGCTCAAATTTTTTTTGGCGTCTTTATTGGAGAATACAGAGTTTGCTTTTTGTATCTTTTTATCAAGGGACAGGATAGTTCAGTGGTCAGTGACTCACTCTCATCCAAGCTAAGTTTAAGCAGCATTGTGGGGTGGTTGCCTCTTGGGTGGGATGACAGTTCTTGTACCCTGGCTTCAGTACAGTTCCCCAGTTCACCCAGCTGTACATGGGTACCCGCCCTCTTTAGGAGCAAGAAAAACAAAGCAGTAGGGGAGAGAAAATTGGCACCAGATTCAAAATTCCGATTTCTAAGGATTCTGAAGTCTTTGGCACCTCACTCGCAATGGCTACACAGATTATGGAAACACTTTTACCTATTTTTTATTGGGAACGCAAAGTTTGCTTTTGGTTATCTGCACAGTTAGAGTCAAAGCCAAAAATACATTCTTGAACACATCCTTACTCGCAGATGTCAGAATGCGGCTTCTCATGGTGAGCAAAAACCGTGACAAGAGTTTACTCATTTATCAATGTCTGGATTGCATAGTCACATTAGCCTCTTTTCAAGTTTTATTAGAAAGAGAGGGGAGGGGAAGAGAGAGAGAGGAAAGAGAGAGAGAGAGAGAGAACAGAGAGAGAAAGAGATAGAGAGAGAGAGAGAGACAGACAGACAGACAGACAGAGAAAGATCAAATCTTTTCTTTTGTCTCCTCCTTCAAACAATAGCATCGCACTTCTGTTAGGTACCTGACAAGTCAGGCTCAGAGTATCAGACTTCCACGTGAGAGAAAGAAAACAACAACAGTAATCAAATAAACATCAATCCCTTTACCTGGAATCAGTCAGCCCTGAAGTCTTAATGTATCTGACATCACAGCGTCCCTTCCACACAATCATGGCTGGTATCTCTGACAGTATTCTCTATCCAAACCTCCGCACCACCACACTCCACACTCCACACCCTACCTAATCCCTTAATGTCCTTTCTTTTCTTCCCTCCCCCCTCCCCTTCCTTGTATCTACCCATCAGTACCCACCATTCCACTCTACTCCCTATTTTCCAGCAAAACAAAAACAAACCAAAAATCTGTCAAATAGTTTCTAGTTTCTTCTTCCACTAGAAACTAAATCAAAGAAAGAATTCAATGCAATGCATATCAGCTGGTTATAGCCCCTAAGAAGCTTCCAATGTTTTAGGGTGGGGTTTTGTTTTTTAAGTCTTTCATCAATGGACGAGAGTAAGCCTAGATTCAATTATCTGTGAAAGGATTGAAGATCTTTTCCTCTTTCTTCTTGTGGCCAGTGAATTTATTTACAGTGCTATCTTTTCCCTTCTTGGGTAATTTTGAGGGGGGGGTAAAAAAATCAATATTTTTCAATATGCGTGTGCCTCTGTGTTTGTGTCTGTGTCATTTTTCTGTCTTTCTGTCTGTGTGTTTACCTGCTGCCTGTCTGTCTTGTTGTCTGTCTGTCTGTCTTTTTTTCTGCTTTTCTGTCTGTGCGCTTATCCTTCTGTTCTCTGTGCTTTTAGTATGTGTCTGTCACTGTTTCTGTCTCTGTTCTCTGTCTCTGTGTCTGTCTGTGTGTTTGTTTGTCTGTCTCTGTTTGTCTGTGTCTGTGTCTGTCTATCTCTATCTCTCTCTCTCTCTCTCTCTCTCTCTCTTCTCTCTCTCTCTCTCTCTCTCTCTCTCTCTCTCTCTCTCTCTCTCTCCTCTTTCTCTCTGCTTACTCTGTAACACTTGAAAAATAAAATTATTCATTCATTCATTCATTCTCTTTCTCTTTCTATCTCTCTCCGTCTCTGTTTCTCTCTCTCTGTCTCTCTGTCTCTGTCTCTCTGTCTCTCCCCCTTCTTCTTTCTTCTTTCTTCTTTCTTCTCCTCCTCTGTCTTCACACATACATGTGTGTATGCGTGTTTATGTGTGTGCGTGTGTGCATGCGCGCACAGGCTTCTGTGTGTGCATGACTGCCTGTTTGTATAAACACACTCTAAACTTGGTCAGGCTGGCATGCATGTTGGGTCATCAGAGCATAACAGCAGCATAACCCTTCCAAGCTTTTGCACTGATTGCAAGCATCACAGCACAACAGCGCAGCAGCAACAGCGCACAACACACACAACAGCAGCAAACACAGAACAGCAGCAAAAGCACAGCAACAGCAGCAACAGCAGCAGCACAGCAGCAGCAACAGCAGCAGCAGCCTATCATAATGATCATCATACAAAAATCAGACTCATTCAAGCTGAAAGCGCTCAGCATTCAAGTGTCTGATGTATCTTGCTTACGTCAGAGTGTTTCTTTGTCTCTACTCTGTCTCTGTCTATCATTTCTCTTTCTCTCCTTTGTCTTTTTCTCTCCCTTTGTCTTTCAGCTAACTAGCTCTCTCTTCGCCTCTCTCTCTCTCACCTCTCACTCGTCCTACGCTCTCCTCTCATCGTCTCTCATCTTGCTCCTCTCCTCATCTCTCTCTCACTCTCTCTCTCTCTCTCTCTCATTCTCTTCTCTCTCTCTGTCTCTTCTCTTCTGTCTCTCTCTCTCTCTTCTCTTCTTCTTCTCTTCTCTCTCTTCTCTCTCTCTCTCTCTCTCTCTCTCCTTTCTCTCTTACGAATGATATGTATCTTTCTAGCCTTAAATACTCTTCTCTCTGCATCTTCATTCATCTTTCTTCTTCATTCTTCATTCATTTATTCTTCTTTCTCTCATTCTCTCTCATCTCTCTCTCTCTCTCTCTCTCTCTCTCTCTCTCTCTCTCTCTCTCTTCGTCTCTCTCTCTCTCTCTCTCTCTCTTCTCTCTCTCTCCTCTCTCCTCCTCTCCTTCGTTCCTTCTCTCTGCTTGAAATGGTATAAACTTGAGGATAAGAACAAAGCTTGTCTCTCAGTCATATTCTGCATTCATCCTCATGCATTTATTATTGTTCATTCATTTGTTCATTCTCTCTCTCTCTCTCTCTCTCTCTCTCTCTCTCTCTCTTCTCTCTCTCTCTCTCTCTCTCTCTCTCTCCAAAAAATCTTTTAAAAAACTCCTCACTCCTAGAACTACAAGCCCCATTACTGTTCACTGTCTTCTGTGCTGAAGGGGAAAATGAGGAGGAGAACAAAGGCTGGTGTCCTCAGTCAGTTTCTGCCCTCTCCTCAGCCACAGACGAAACAAAGCTAATTCAATATTCATGACACACGTGATGACCTTTTAAAAAAAAAAAAAAAAAGCTTTGAAGATTTGGTGTCCCTATATTGGGAATACAGGAGCTGAAATTTTTTTGGTGTCTTTATTGGAGAATACAGAGTTTGCTTTTTGTATCTTTTTATCAAGGGACAGGATAGTTCAGTGGTCAGTGTACTCGCTCTCATCCAAGCTAAGTTTAAGCAGCATTGTGGGGTGGTTGCCTCTTGGGTGGGATGACAGTTCTTGTACCCTGGCTTCAGTACAGTTCCCAGTTCACCCAGCTGTACATGGGTACCCGCCCTCTTTAGGAGCAAGAAAAACAAAGCAGTAGGGGAGTGAAAATTGGCACCAGATTCAAAATTCCGATTTCTAAGGATTCTGAAGTCTTTGACACATCACTCTCTAATCGCTGCATAGGTCATGGAAACACTATTACTTTTTTCTTATTGGGGAATGCAGAGTTAGCTTTTTGTATTAGCACAGTTAGAGTCAAAGTCAAACATACATTCTTGAACACATTCTTAGACTCAGATGTCGGAACGTGACTTCTCATGGTGAGCAAAAACAGTGGCAAAAGTTTACTCATTTATCAATGTCTGGATTGCATAGTCACATTAGCCTCTTTTCAAGTTTTATTAGAGAGAGAGGGGACAGACAGACAGACAGACAGACAGACAGACAGACAGACAGACAGACAGAGACAGACACAGAGAGAGAGAGAAAGAGACAGAGAGACAGACAGACAGACAGAGAAAGATCAAATCTTTTCCTTTGTCTCCTCCTTCAAACAATAGCATCCCACTTCTGTTAAGTACCTGACAAGTCAGGCTCAGAGTATGGGACTTCGACGTGAGAGAAAGAAAGAAAACAACAACAGTAATCAAATAAACATCAATCCCTTTATCTTGAATCAGTCAGCCCTGAAGTCTTAATGTATCTGACATCACAACTGTCCCTTCCACACAATCATGGCTGGTATCTCTGACGGTATCTTCTATCCAAACCTCCGCACCACCACACTCCACACCCCACACCCTACCTAGTCCCCTAATGTCCTTTCTTTTCTTCCCTCCCCCCTCCCCTTCCTTGTATCTACCCATCAGTACCCACCATTCCACTCTACTCCCTATTTTCCAGCAAAACAAAAACAAAACCAAAAATCTGTCAAATAGTTTCTAGTTTCTTCTTCCACTAGAAACTAAATCAAAGAAAGAATTCAATGCAGTGCATATCAGCTGGTTATAGCCCCTAAGAAGCTTCCAATGTTTTGGGGTGGGTTTTTTTTTTTAAGTCTTTCATCAATGGACGAGAGTAAGCCTGGATTCAATTATCTGTGAAAGGATTGAAGATCTTTTCCTCTTTCTTCTTGTGGCCAGTGAATTTATTTACAGTGCTATCTTTTCCCTTCTTGGATAATTTGGGGGGGGGGTAGGAATCAATATTTTT
>CM060332.1:56537971-56540471 GCA_030674155.1 Stramonita haemastoma | reverse complement strand
ACTCCCCTAAACCTCCTCCTCCCTCCCTACACCTACCCCCACCATACTCCCCCCATCGTACTCCCCCCTAAACCTCCTCCCTCCTCCCTACACCTACCCCCACCATACTCCCACTAAACCTCCTCTCCCTCCCTACACCTACCCCCACCATACTCCTCCCCCCACCATATTCCTCTTCCTTCCCCATCCCTGTCACTTTCCCCCACCCTTCTTTTTTTTCTTTCTTTTTTTTTTTAGTACATAATTTCGACAACTGCTAGGAAGACTTTTATGAAATTCGAACCCATGTCACCAAGATCATACAGACCACAAGTCCGTCGTGTTATCCAACAGGCCACGGTGCCTGTTTCTTAGATAAACCGAAATAGGAATTATATATCTGATTTCAGGCTGAGAAGCATGCAAGATATAGACAAATCATATTGTGCTGTATTGCGTTCTACTCTATCATAATGATAAAAAAAATATTGTTTCTTATGTTTAATTATTTTTTTAATTTCATTTTATTTTGGGTTGTGTTTCCGGCAATATCCATGCTTTCGTACATTTCCGTAAATAAACGGGGAAAGCCGAGATCTATGAACTCTACATTAAACATTTTTCTATGTGAGAAGTCGTCAGTTGTTCAGTGGATGGGACAAAATGTCAATATTGTCTTATTTTCTTCATTCCTGCTCCTGATGTGTGTGTACATATATTCTGATCATTTGGCATTATGGATCTCTCTCTCTCTCTCTCTCTCTCTCTCTCTCTCTCTAAATGAATAAATGAATAAATGAATGAATGAATGAATGAATGAATGAATGAATGAATGAATGAATGATCGATCTTTAATACACAAGAATACAGATTCTAAGCCAAGACAAGCCTTACATACCGTCCTTGTAAACATACATGTTTCAAAATAATCAAGGAAATATTGGGTGGTCTCTATCAATTAAATCATTCTTAAAGTAATGTCGTGTCAAAATTAAAAGTACAGTTTCATTTTCGTCCATCGTAACTTCTTGTTGTCTATGACGGTTTTGCAGGCCAAGCAATTGAATTTGACTGCCAGTTTCGATATTCTGTATGCACCCCCGCCTCTCTCTCTCTCTCTCTCTCTCTCTCTCTCTCTCTCTCTCTCTCTCTCTCTCTCTCTCTCTCTCTCTGGGGGGAGAAGGGAGGGAGCGAACATCAGAGGAAAGCAAAGACGTGTACTGTTATCTCTGTGAAGAAAATGCTGAAGGGCAAAATTGCCTTTTGCTTTTGATATCTAGCATGGTGACAGGGTAGCAATTATGTCTCCCAGTGTAACTCAAATCAGTAGTGCGTGTGTGTGTCTGTGTCTGTGTGTGTATGTGTGTGTGTTTGTACGTGTGTGTGTGTATATGTGTGTGATTGTGTGTGTGTATTTGTGTGTGTGTGTGTTTGTTTGCAAACTTTCTGCCGAAACATATTGCTTTCGTGTTCAATAGAACAGATTTGGAATACGTTCAAACCTTCAAATATTTAAGTTCTGTAAAAGAGAACAACGACTCCTGTCTACAAGATGTCAAGACTAGAATTGCGAAAAGTTCTCTATGTTATGAGCCTCTCATCAATACATTATTTTTTTAATTAATTGATTAATCTTGGCTGAATGAGTTTGTGTGTGTGTGTTCAAGTATGTGAGGGAATCTGTATATTATTTCATGTGAATCTTCATGTAACCCAGTGAGGGTTTTTTTTTAAGTCATAAATTCTTGTAAAATAGATTCTTGTATTCTTGGTATGGCCAAACAAAGGGCCACTGTGTTTTGGATTTGTTGATCACGGCAGTACTTACTGTGTAATCTTATCATAAATCATTTATTTGATCAACAACTTCATTCATTATCATGAGACATCAGCCTCTTTATGAACAGTATTTTTTCAGGGTTCAGACTAATCTCTCTCTCTCTCTCTCTCTCTCTCTCTCTCTCTCTCTCTCTATATATATATTATATATATATATATATATATATATATATATATATATATATACATATATATATATATATCTTTCTACTTACCTATCTATCTTTCTATCTTTCTACCTATCTATCTATCTATCTATCAATCCATCACTCTATCCACTCATCCATCCATCTATCCACCCATCCCTCTATCCCTCCATCTATCCATCCACCCATCCATCCATCAGTCTTTCCATCCATCCATCCATCCATCCATCCATCCATCCACCTCTCAATCCAAATCTTCCCTATCAGCTTCTCTCTCTCTCTCTGTGTGAGCATGCAAGAAAGTAGGCCATACACATGTACGTATATGACGTGATTGCTCCGTGGGGCATGCAAAGAATATGTCCCTCATGCATTGTGCCAATGGGTCCCTGCGGCTTTTTTCACATGATCAAAGGAAAAGGAAAACAGTGGAGGCACAAAAATCGATGGATACTCTAAAAAAAAAAAAAAAATTCTAGCCTCGAAGCTATAACTGATCTTACGTCACACTGTGAGTTTCCCTGATGCCCTTGGTT
>CM060332.1:56525471-56532971 GCA_030674155.1 Stramonita haemastoma | reverse complement strand
ACAATATTTACAAAACTGCATACACACGGGGACCGGATGAAAAAAAAAGCACATGATTGCTTAGTCTGTTATCCTCGATATAAAAGAATAAATAAATAAATAAATAAATAAATAAATAAATAAATAAATAAATAAATAAATACACACTCACAAGATAGCAAGATTGCATATATCTTGAGTGGTAGGTAGGTATGATGGCTGTGAACACAGAGAGAGAGAGGGAGGGAGAGATATGCCACTGTTCAAGAAGTTTTGTATGACTCTCAGCAGTTCATAACATCAGTTGCTGAGGTTATATATTCTTCCCCAGTAAGATCTCTTCTGTAGTTATATATATATATATGTATATATATGTATGTATATATATATATATATATATATATCTGAGAGAGAGAGAGAGAGAGAGAGAGAGAGAGAGAGAGAGAGAGAGAGAGAGAGAGAGAATGCGGGTGTGTCTATATCACCAAGTAGTGAAGGACATTAAACAAAACAAAACAAACAAACAGGGAGGGAGAGAGAGAGGGAGAGAGAGAGGGAGAGAGAGAGAGGAGAGAGAGAGGGAGAGAGGAGAGAGAGAGAGAGAGAGAGAGAGGGAGGGAGAGACTGAGGGAGAGAGGGGGAGAGAGAGAGAGGGAGGGAGGGAGAGGGAGGGAGGGGAGAGAGAGAGGGAGAGAGGGGAGAGAGGGGGAGAGAGAGAGAGAGAGAGGGAGAGAGAAAAAGAGAGAGAGACAGGCAGAGAAAGAGACAGACAGATAGAGATAGAGAGATACACAGACAGGCACACACACACACAGAAACAGGCAGAAACACACAGAGAGAGAGCGGGGGGAGAAACAGAGAGACAGACAGAGAGACAGAGAGACAGAGCCCAGCTCTTGACAAAGCATCTTTGCAGGCGTCAACTGCAGTAGCAGCACTTTGTTTCGGCTGAGTTGAAGAGGCCTGACACCAAGTGCAGCCACCACAATCAGTCCTCATCACACACTGAAGCGCTTCACTAGTGCTGCCTGCGGTTTTGTTGTTGTTGTGGTGGTGGTGGTGGTGGTGGTGGTGGTATGTTGTTGCTATTAGTGTTGTTTTGGTTGTTTTGTTGCTATAGGTGACGATGCTGCTGCCGCTGCTGCTGCTGCTGCTGCTGCTGCTGCTGCTGCTGCTGCTGCTGCTGCTGCTGCTGATGATGATGATGATGATGATGATGATGATGATGATGATGATGATGATGATGATGATGATGATGACGACGACGACGACGACGACGATGATGATGATGACAATGACGATGATAATGATGATGACGAGGAGGAGGAGGAGGAAGAGAAGATGGAGGATGCTTTAGCTATGCTACTCATGCTGCTGTTGCTGTTGCTGGTGGTGGTGGTGGTGGTGGTGGTGGTGGTGGTGGTGGTGGTGGTGGTGGTGGTGGTGGTGGTGGTGGTGACGATGACGATGACGATGACAATGATATAGTCTTATCAACCACAGGACTAATACCTAAGCCTGAGTACCTGAATACCTGAGTATACCATTGTGTACCGGTGGGAACGGGTGACAAAATTGACAAAACTGCATACACACAGGGACTGGATGGGTTTTTTTTTTTTTAAATAAAGCCATGAGTGCTTATTCCATTGTCCATTATATCCCATTTATTCCATGTATCCATTTATCCTTATATTTTGTAATCGTATTTCAGAATTAAGGCAGTTGAAAAGCGAAAGCCTCAGTATTCTAGAGTGTTCGTAGATTTCCTATTGTGATGAGATACACACTATTGCATTGATTTCCGGTTCGATTCCCGTTCGAGGGGATATATCTCCTGGAGTTAACATCAGTGCCTACGACACTCCCCCAAAAGTCCTTCGGATGAAACAATAAATCGAGGCCCCGTGTGCGAACGCACACAGAACATCTTGCACACACATTAAAACCTGTTCCGTTTTTTTTTTTCCAAAGAGAATACCATTGTGTTCCGGTGAGAACGGGTGACAAAATTGACAAAACTGCATACACACAGGGACTGATATCCCGTTTATTTCATTTTTCCTTCATCCTTATATTTTGTAATCTTATTTCAGAATCGACACAGTTGAAAATCAGCAACCTCAGTATTCTAAAGTGTATGTAAATTTTCTATTGTAATGAGACATACACTATTGCATTCATTTCCTTAAATTAAAGAGGGGAAGCCGTTTTCATAGACACCCATTCTAGTCCGATTCTGAATGAAACTGCACTTTACGTACTCGTGTTAAGCATAATGCTGAGATGTGCGTGTCCTCATTAAACAGGGACCCTTGACGGACTATATACGCTCCACCCCCTCACCCCCACACACATACACATTGACCACTACCACCACCATCACCACCACTTGATATCTTCATGTCATTGACCTTTTCGAAACACAGAGAGAGAGAGGAGAGAGATGAGAGAGAGAGAGAGAAGAGAGAGAGAGAGAGAGAGAGAGAGAGAGAGAGAGGAGAGAGAGAGAGGAGAGAGAGAGAGAGAGAGAGAGAGAGAGAGAGATGGAAAGAGAAAGAGAGAGAGAGAGGGAGGGAGGGAGAGATGGATGGAGAGAGAGAGAGAGATGGAAAGAGAGAGAGAGAGATGGATGGAGAGAGAGAGAGAAAGAGAGAGAGGAGAGAGAGAGAGAGAGAGAGA
The DNA here is from genome assembly GCA_030674155.1 of Stramonita haemastoma. Taxonomy (NCBI): domain Eukaryota; kingdom Metazoa; phylum Mollusca; class Gastropoda; order Neogastropoda; family Muricidae; genus Stramonita; species Stramonita haemastoma. The sequence goes on along the minus strand of CM060332.1, from coordinate 56,530,310 downwards.
GAGAGAGAGAGAGAGAGAGGAGAGAGAGAGAGAGAGAGAGAGAGAGAGAGAGAGAGAGAGAGAGAGAGATGGAAAGAGAGAGAGAGAGAGAGAGATGGACAGAGAGAGAGAGAGAGAGATGGAAAGAGAGAGAGAACACAGAGAGAGAGAGAGAGAGAGAGAGAGAGAGAGAGAGAGAGAGAGAGAGAGAGAGAGGAGAGAGAGAGAGAGAGAGAGGAGAGAGAGAGAGAGAGAGAGAGAGAGAGAGAGAGACTTCAGACTCTCACTGTACATCGGCCTTAGGTCACAATACAAAAGAATGGGTGGTATACAGAGTGGGCATAATTACGATATAAGTGTCAGAAAGAGATACCTATCAACGTAGATATGAAATGCTGTATCAGCACAAATGAAACAAGAGAATTACATGCACTACATCTTAAATACTCACCCTGAAAATACTGATAGAAGGAGAGAGAGAGTATGGTATATAATAGAGTACGCACGTGTGTGTGTGTGTGTGTGTGTGTGTGTGTGTGTGTGTGTGTGTGTGTGTGTGTGTGTGTGTGTGTGTGTGTCTGTCTGTCTGTCTGTCTGTCTGTCTGTCTGTCTCCTGTCTGTCTGTTTCGGTGTCTTTCAGCCTGTCTGTCTGTCTGTGTCTGTCTGTGTATTTGTCATATGACTGGGTGAGAGGTGCCTTAGTGAATGCTTGACATATCAATCTTGTTGAGCAAGTCATAAGCTGTTACCTCGTTGTTATATCTTGATATAATCATATGTCTTTCTGTATGACATTGTGTTAAAACCAAGTATAACCAAATGGAAGAAGAAAGGAGAAAAGAAAGAAATAAAGAAAGAAAGAAAGAAAGAAAGAAAGAAAGAAAGAAAGAAAGAAAGAAAGAAAGAAAGAAAGAAAGAAAGAAAAGAAGAAAGAAGAAAGAAAACGAAAAAGGAAGGAAGGAAGGAAGAAAGAAACAAACAAACAAAAAGAAGAAGGAGAACAACAACAATAACAATAACAAAACAACAACAACAAGAGGAGAAGAACATAAACAACAACAAAAACAACAAAAACGAAAATAACAACAACTGCAACAACAACAACAACAACAAGAGAGAAAAAAGAAGGACAACGACAACTACAACAACAGAAACAACAATAACACAACAAGAGAAGAATAACAACAACAACATTAATAAAACAATTACAATATCAATACCAACAACAACAACAACATCTACACCAACAACAACTTCAACAATAAAACAAGAAGAACTCTCACTCTCACTCAGTCCCATGTCCCAAAGGACGGAGGGGGGACATGAGAGAAGACTCAACAGAGATCTTTTTCCATGCTTCACGATCCTGTGTGGCTAGTAGGAGGTGTTGCAGGGGTTGGGCGGTCCAGTCTTTGATGTTTTTTTGTTTTGTTTTTTTGTTTGTTTGTTTTTTTTGGGGGGTTGGGGGGGGGTTAATAATTTTTTTAATTTTCAAATAATGTACATAACCCAGTATAATGCAAGCATCAATCCACAAATGATTCATATCAAAGTTTGTGAAGAAAAAAAATTAAGAAGGATAAGATTGCAAACTGATACACAACCTACTAGCATATGTTTTAGATAGCGTATGAACTTGAAAGGTCATACATACATATACAATCATGTACATGCATGCATACAAACAAAAGTACCCAAGCATATAGACATATTGAAGCATACATATGCCTACATATACCTAACCTCCAAATGCAAAACTGACATAACATTGTTTAAAGACAAAACCAACAACAACAACAACAACAAGCAAAAAACAAACAAACAAACAAAACCAACAACAACAAACAACAACAACAACAACTAAAAACACAAAACATAAACAAAAAACAACAAACAAACAAACAAACAAACCACACACACACACCACCGGGATTAAATTGCTCAGCTGAATAAACAGATTTTACCTTTCAGACCGACTCATCCAGCAGTAGTACAGTTTGCTCTAATCTAACAGAGGTAGATATGTACACCATTGTGCAGCGAAACTAAAAAAAAAAGACATTTCCATAGATGCAACATATTTTTCAACCTCATATCTTGATTTTAGTTGTCGCGTAAATATTTCAAACAAAGGCCAATTCTTTTGGCATCTGCATTTATATATGTGAAATTTGGCGAGCAGCAGTATTACATCAAAAATCTTGTCAGATTTAAAGTTGCTACTGCATCCAAAAAGAACAATGCTCTCGTTGAGCAGCAGATTCACAGCGTTACATTTTCTATTAATATTATTTTGGAATTCTTGCCAGAATTCGTTTACAATAGGACAGTACCAAAAAATATGTTGAATACTTTCTTTTTCCATATGACAAAAGGAACAATTAATTGATTCTTCAATACCCATGCTTTGTAAAATGACATTTGTTGCTATTATTCTGTGTACAATTCTTATCTGTAACCACTTTACTTCTTACATCATGAATTTGCCTAATTTTTCTAAAGACTTGTGACCATACAACATTTTGATGCAATCTTTCATTCCACTTCATGCTATGAGCTGGGTCAGTAGTGTTTTTAGTCAGTAACTCATAGTACAGCATCGCTCCCCTTGGCACAGAGCAGATTACAGTCATTTATTTGTTCCTTTCATTTTCATCAGAGCACATTATTTCTAATCCCAGTTCCCTTGAATATTTTTTCAGTGCGCAAACACAGCCAGTATAGGTAACAAAATTTGATGTAGTTCCGTACTTTGTAACAAAACATTGAAAACTAAGCAAGTTACCAGCATCATCAAGTAGATGTCTAACACATGTAATATTCTTGTCAATCCAATTTTTGTTATAGAAAGTTTTACTACCAATTTTCAAATTGGGGTTATAAAACAAAGGCTCAGAACACAGCTCTTCTGTGGTTTCCACTTTAACAGCACTGCCTAATTCCCTGTATGCTTTAAATACATCTTTCCAAAATTTGTTTAATCTGTTGCTGCTGGGCAAATCGGATCCCAATTTGTCAATAATTTCAGCTTTAGGATAAAGTGAGCACAGTATCTGTTTCCAGCTGTGATCACTGCTATTCACTTTACGGATCCAGGTTAATTTTAGCGCGTTAATATGTTGTCGTACATTTGGTATTCCAATCCCACCATGTGTTATGCTTCTTACTGACGTTTTTCTATTGATTCTATCTTTTTTCTTACCCCATACAAACTTAAAAACAAATTTTTGAAGTTCATCAATTAACTGATCTGGGGGGGTTGGCAACAAAATCCATAAATGAATTATTTTTGATAAAACAAGTGATTTTAGAACTGCTACCCTGCCGAGCGGAGTTATTTGTCTTTTTAGCCAAGACCTATATAAGGCCCTAATTTCTGAAAACTTTTCTTCCATGTTTATTATCTCACACTTCTCCAGATCGTTTGTAAACCATATACCTAATATCTTAAATTTTGAAGGGTTCCACTGAACACTGAGATGTGGCATAAATTTAACTGGCGAATTCCGTTTACTTCCTAACCATATGGCATTTGTTTTCTCAGCATTTAACTTTAGTCCGGACACTTTACCAAACTTTTCAATAACACCAAGACATTCCTCAAATGACTTTTTATCCCCTTCTAGCAGTATATTTGTATCGTCTGCATATTGTGATATCTTATTTTCTGTGTTGTTTATCTTAATTCCTTTAACATTCTTATTCTGTCTTATCATATCAGCTAGAATTTCTACACAGATAACAAAAAGATAAGGAGATATGGGGTCACCCTGACGACATCCTCTCTCAATCGGGAACCAGCCAGCCAAACCACCATTTACTGAGACAGACGACTTTATCTGAGTATAAAAAGTGCGAACCCACTGGCAGAAGCTTGGGCCAAAGCCAAGGGCATGTCGTACCCTAAACAAAAAGTCTAAATCCACAGTGTCAAACGCTTTCTCAAAATCCAGGCATAGAACTAAACCTGGTTTCTTTGACACGAGTAGATAATCAATTAAGTCATATATAAGACGAATATTGTCTCCCAAATACCTGTTTGCTATAAAACCAGTCTGGTCGTTATTAATAATAGATGGGAGTACTTGCTTTAGTCTATTTGCTAAACATGTAGAGCCAATTTTGTACACAACGTTCAAAAGTGAAATAGGTCTCCAATTTTCCAATAGGTCTTTTGGTTTATCGGGCTTAGGTATGCATATGATAAAACCCTCCTTTTGTGTTGATGATAACTCCCCTTATCAAAACCCTCATTAAGTGAACGTACCACAAATGGACCAAGTTGTAACCAGAAAAATTTAAAAAAAACTCGGCCGTAAAACCATCACTCCCGGGGCTTTTGTTGTTACTCATATGCTTTAAAGCAATGCCTGCTTCGTCTAAAGTTACTTTTCCTTCCAAGGATGTTCTTTCTTCCTCCGTTATTTTGGGTAGCTCCTCTACCAAGTCAATAATTGAGCAATCGTCTACATTTCGTTTAGAATATAACGTTTCATAAAAAGAGTTAACTTCTCGAATAATTTAACTATTCTCAGTTAGAAATGAACCGTCATTTAATGTTAGTTTCTGTATATGCTTATTTACATAGTTTCTTTTTTCGAGTCCACAAAAATACTTAGTGATTTTTTCGCCATAAGCCACCCATCTAGCCCTAGAACGCAACAATACACCTTCCATCTTTTTTTCTCGTAGAGTCACAAGATCTTGCCTACAAGTTTCCAGTTCAAGTTTTTCTTGTTCAGACAATACTACCGCTTTTTCCAATGAATGTATTCTATCTTCAAGTTCTTTTTGTTTTTCTTTATCTTCTCTTTTTTTCATTGATGCATATGAAATGGTTTTAGCTCTTATTTTCATTAA